>JAGFPH010009424.1:34297-44896 GCA_018207615.1 Philaenus spumarius | reverse complement strand
AATTAAAGTTTAATATTTCAATATCGATTTAGGCCTAGGGCCTAGTTCGCTCACGTCAATAACTATTATTGCAAATTTCCGTGAACATTGTTTAGGTTAGGCCTATAACATTAAACAACTAAATAAAGGGTATGTTTATTTAGCAGAAGTATTCGTTGCCATGGTAACTATAAATAGATACAACATTAGGCTTACCTCTAATAAAATATACAGTTTAAAAGAAAGCAGATGATAATTGTAATGGCATTGAAAACATTTGCATCAGCTGTGCTTTGTATTGTTTAAAATGGACAAATTTCACTTTTTAATTTAATAAAAAGACGTAGAAAACGAATTTTCCCAGACTGGTGACCATTTCCAATCGATTTCTCGTGGCCAAAAGCCCCATATAAAATCAAAAAATTAAAAACCCTTAGACGGAGATTCCAGATCCATTTAGCAGACAAACAATTATCTCTCGCTTTAGAAGATAAGATAAAGTCTTTATGAGGTTTAAAATACTAAACAATACCGTGTTTTCCATTTCAAATAAATTATATTTGTCATTAAACAGAGCTTATTTATAAAATATTCATGTTTGCTCTAACCTACTTACCAACTTGTCAAGTGAATTTAACAAAACACTTCCGAGCTGGTGATGCCACCCAGTCAAAATGGTATCCAAGTACATGCCGATGAAAGAGCGGCCACTCTTTGGTGGCCATGCGACCTGAGAGGACAAAGTTCACGGGAAATAATACGAGTTGTCTAAGAGTCGGGTGTGGCCTTTCGAGCGCAAAGGGTTAAACTAACAATCAAATACATTTCTAACATCTCATGAGCCTCTCAACAAGTTATTCCTTACTACTATCTAGAATGCACAAAAGAAAAGTTAAGTACAGTATTTAAAATAAATTTATATCGCAAAAATGTCTCAATTAATACAATTTTGTGGTAGACTTATTAATTTGGACGTGTAGCACTCGTCTCTCCGTTGTTAATTTATTTACTATCCATTACTGTGCTCTTTGGTTCACAATATGGAGTATACAGGCTGTCATAAAAAAAACCTTAGTGGGGTGTATACAGGTATTTGTAGAAATAAATGAAAAATGATCAGTAACTTTTTTCGAATTCGACTTAGTTTAGTCGTAATCTGCCATTTTGTTTTGTTTTACAAAAACTCACTGTAACTCCGGAAATAGATAAGATGTTGATTTCAAATTTGGTACAAGCATTTTGTATGTTACGATTTACAAGTGTACCAAACAAAGAATTTATTTTTCAAAATGAAGGCCGTGAAAACCGTTAACTTTACGAAAAATTTACAAGAGACAAAATATTTTTCCTTTTTAATGACAAACAATATGGTTTTTTGTCGTTTCTGTATGTTAAAGGACAACCAGGTTATAGACAAAATAACTGAAAATGTAATTTATTGGTAATTAATTGTCTACAGAATTAGCCTAAAATTAACATTTTTTGAACTTTAGTAGTTTTCCTAAATAAGATAAAATCCATTGCTCTGAAATTCATTACACATTCAAATGTGGCTCTTTATTGAAATAAAGTCCCTGATGATTGCCGGTTTATTCAATGTAAGCTGATATTTGTCACAGTAAAGTCCACTGAAATGGTGTTAATTAGCGTTTTTGGAGCATACTATCAGTGATCATTTTGAAATGGATAGAAGCCACATTTGAATTTGAAATGCATGAATTTTATCTTATTTATTAAAACTATTAAAATTAAAACATGTATTTTGTAGACAATTATCAAGAAATGTTTTTCAGTTGTTTTGTCTATAACTCGATTGTCCTTTCCCATACAGAAATGACAAAAACAATTTTGTCTAACATTAAAAAAGAAAATATTTTGTCTCTTGTACGCTTTTTGTAAAGTTAACGGTTTCAAGATATTCAAGAAAATAAAAATAGTAACTTTCTTTCTTAAAGAAATAGTAGAAAGAATGTTTAAAAAACTTGTTGCTACAATAACAATTCAACAATCTGATGTGTTTTACTGGGCGTATTAATGTATGGCGTTTTCATTGGTATATTTTCCTTATATAAAATGATTATGAAGGACAATCTGTATAGGGGAAAAATAGGAACAGTCGAAGGACACGTGATGAAACTAACTTAAATCTTTGACTTTTGTTGACTGACAATCTAGTTGATACAGTTGCTCTGGTCAAAATCAGGCGTAGCGGCCTCATTAAGTACTAGATGAGGACTGCAGCTTCTCCTTGGTTGCACCTCCTTCTCACTGCCTCCCCACCTCCTACTGGACTACTACAGGATCCAGACCTGTATACCTAAAATCGTTCTGCACATACTGCAGGATAACCACAGTTCTAAAGAGAAAAGAAAAATTAACGAATTAAAAATATATACTAAAACAATTCCATACAAAAATCTAACGTGCAACTATAACATGCAACCTGAGTGTTTAGGTGAGATTTAAAAACTATTTTACAGTATTGAAATATATATAAGGCTATATCCGAAAGTATTCATACTTATTCTTCTATTTGAATTTTAAACTATTAAGCACAATGTTTACTTTAGAGACAGTATACACGGCCATTTTTAATTGATTGAAATTGCAGATTTTTCCTAACCTAATCAAACATCAACTATCAAACTCAGTTGAAAACAACAGTAAGAAAATTAATATAAATACTGAAAGTTCTGCTAAAAATATTCGTCAAGATTTATTTCCAAAACTAATTTTTAATGTCTGAAAATATTTTTTTTCTTGTCATCATCGCCTGGAAAACATGAGCATTTAATTAATGCTCGCAAATTAAACAATTAATTGAAACACACACAAGCACAAAATTCCAACAGTTAATTCACAACACTCTAATCAAACTAAATAACAAAATATAATAATCTGAACAATTCAAATATCTCTAAGTATTACCAATCACATTCAACAATATATCAATAGTCTTGTATATCATCACCCAGCATTACATGAATTCAATTCGGTAGACGAAACCTCTTAACCCTTTGCACTCTAGTAGGATTTTTAATACAAGTCCTCTGGTCTCGGATGGTTTTTTTACTATACACCTATTTCTTTGTCAAGAATGAACGGTTGGTGCAAGTTACGTTCCCCTCAGATCGGGTGGCCAGCGATACTGGACAAGTTAAAATCCCTCAAATGCCCAGATTGCCGTTAGGAGTGAACAAACAAATGATCTGCACTAATTTATTTTTAGTAGTTTTATTTTGTCTGGATTGTGCTGAAACCTGAAGTCCAAATCTTGAACTAATTAATTCCCGCTTTTTCTCTGGTCTGTGTTGTATCGAAGCGCAGCAGTATTCGTTACATTATAACCTTACCAGCAGTTTAGTTTTACGTTGCAGTGGTCTAGGCTAGTGTTTTTAAAGTTTAAAGTAATTTAACAGAATAAAAGTTAATTAGTTTATTATTGCTTTTAAGTGTTTTTTTTGTTAACAAGTACTTCATTTTGTTTTATTTTAAATTACCAAAAAACGTTGTTAGATAAGTTGTACACAATGGTTTATTTTATCATTAAAATATAATATAACTATATATTTACAGCTAAACCAAAAACTCACCAATAACAATATAATATATCTACTTTTTTGTATGGCAACATAAAAGATTTACTAAAAGCCCATGATTTTGTTAAACAAAAAATAAATACCCACTTACAACATTTCAGATTGTAGTGAAAAATAATTCAGACCTGTTGACGCCACACGGTCAAGGTGGTGGCAGAGCTGACAACAGTAATGTAAGCGGCCAGTCAGGCTGGCCATCCGAGCTGTGAGGATGTCTAATTAGGTAAATATTTAGAACTGACTGAAAATAGTGTATGGCCAGCAGTGTGAGGCCATCCGAGTGCAAAGGGTTAAGGGAAGGACATGCTTTAATTTTTCACACACCAAAAGAAGGTGCTTGATTGAAAGAAATTTAAAATATTATGGACAAAGTGGCAGGTACCCAAGCGGCATCAGATAACCATGGGTTAGCATGCAATGGCCGATCCGTAGACAAGAGACTACCACTTCCTCTTGTGACAGCTTCGGCGGTTTAAATATATCCATGGACAGACCATATCTTTAATTACTCAGAGTTTATTATTCTGTTCCCCTACCCACTCTTCTTCCCACTGTCTACATAAGGCTTGTTCAAATTGGACACAAAGTAGGATGACATTACACACTCCACAAGGCAGTATGTATATGGCTTCCATAGCAGTCAAATCTGCATCAGAATTCCCATGTGTTCCAGCGTGAAAATTATATTACTTGATAGAGATTGCAGATGTAGACATAAACTTCCTGGTGCTAAACAACATTGGGAGTAGTTTGTTTTAAGTATCTAGACAGCGAGAGGTCAACAATCAGCTTTCTAACCTTCCTTGGAGCAACAAAACATGGTGTACGTGGAAGTATCAGGTAATTCAAAATTCAGGTTATTATTGATATAGATAATTCTGATCCCAAAAGGAGCAGTCAAATGTTTACGGGATTTCAAAATAGTGGAGTGTGAATTACAATATTATATAAAAAATTACTATAAAAAAATTAGTAATGCATATATACATGCACCAGTGGAACACCTGCGTAGCAGTTATAGAGGGTAGACCTTGCCTCACCATGCTTAACCTGGAAGACTCTCCCAGATAGTGTACCAATATTACAAAAGAATAATTAAGGGAACGGAAGCAATACTGGGCCACATAGATTGGTACTGTTCAAAACTTACCTTTAAATTTAAATATCACCAAAAGTAGGAATATTTCAGCTTATCTCTTACAATGCACAGGATACCTAGAGGTTAGCTCAATAAACCATAGAAATAGATATAATTTTGGCTTTATTAACCAAAATAAAAAAAGTTTACATGCCCTTAATACAAAAAGAAATTATTAATATGCCCTTAATACAAGAAAAGTTTGAGATTTTAAAAAGAAAACATATATATTTTATTAAATTGAATTTAAAAGCCCTCCCCAAAATAAAAATCAAAAACCCTCCCTTTTAATAATAATTACAGAATTTATACAGAAAAAAGATTAACAAGTTATAAAGTTTTAACATGAAATACCATGGATTTGTTTTAAGAATAAATATATATGTCGTTGGCCAACTCTAAAAGGTAATTATAAATAATTGAATAAATAGACAAAATTAATTATGAGACGTCTCTCTATATATAAAAAAAAAGGTGTAAAATTTCTAATATGCAGCCCTTAGGGCTAAGGTCCGAAATGTGCTAGCTTGCTCCTCCCAATTATTAAATACTAACATATCCTAAATAGTACACATATACAAAAATTACTTTTCAAAATACAGCCTATTTAACAGTTAACATAAAAGAAAAAAAAACAACTGCAGATCGTTCACATTTTAAATTAAATTCTGTCTTTAATTAAAGCACTGTAGAAATATTTTGTTAATTTTTTAAAGTTCTGTTGGAAAGTAGGCCTTTTCAAAGCGTAGCTGTTGCAGGTTATGCCATTGTATTTTATAACATTCCCTGGAGTTGAACCAGTATAACTGGTATCCGGAAAACAAAGGTTTAGAAGAAAGTCATGTTATTTAGCGACACACCGTCGTTAATCGCGACTAAATTATTTAAAGTGTAAAAACATAACTACCACTTGGCAGCGTCTTAAAGGTTTTTTGTTCGTAACGGTCTAATGGCCGACGCTTTAGGACACTCCTATGACCAAGCAAAATTTTAACTGAATAGATAAAGAACAGCTGATGGGTTGTGAGACAACGACCTCTGTTCAGTTATGCACGATTAGAAAGTAATACCGTACAGAGTCGACGTCTGGCGGAGAAAAGGATAACTATTTGGGAAATGTCGGTAAGGATAAATGATAGAAAGGTTGTAAGTAGTTGATGGGACGTTACAATAGATAAGAGTCCAATACCAGGAACATCGAAAGGGGCAAGAATTTCTTGATCATGCATAGCAGACCCTCGTGCCATACTTTGTCGAATGCCTGCTGAACATCTAAAAATGCCGCTGAGCAGTACTCCCTCTTCTCTAAGGCCTGTCTTATAGTATGGTAAACCCTGTGAGCCTGCTCGACAGTAGAATGGCCATGACAAAGTCCAAACTAATAGTGCGGAATTAAATGAGACTCTTCAACACTCTGCATGATTCTTGGAAAAAATAATCTTTCCCACACTTTAACAGCACAGGAGTGAAGCTAATGGGGAGATATGAACTGGTATCACTGGGTGATTTTCCAAGTTTGTGGATCATGACTATCTGTGAAACTTTCCATATAGTCGGAAAGTAAGAAAGCCTAAGTAATTGAGTAAAAGAGACATAACAAGAACACCAAACACTTCCCGGGAATTTCTTTTAACACTTTCGGGGTAATCAGGTCAAAATCCAGGGCCTTATTATCCTCCAGTTCTTTGAGGGTGATGGGTCTTATTGGGAGGCACAGCTGGAGGTCTTCAAAAAGGACATTAGAAATTTCACGATCTATAACATCAATAGAATCATTGGGTCTAAAGACTGAAGAGAGGTGAGCAGCAAACGCTTCGGCCTTCTCAGCGTCAGTACGTGCCCAAGAGGTTCCTGATCTGACAGGAGGAAAAGATTTCTGAGGCCTCTTGTAATTTTTTGTAGCCGTCCATAAAGAATAATCATCATGGGCTGAGGATGACATATGTTCCAGCTTATCCTTGAGAGTTTCGTTAGCAGATTCAACAAGCAACTGTTTTAGCTCTTTAGATGCACGATTTAGTAGCATTTTGTCAAGGGGGTGGTGGTATTATTGCCAGAGCCTTCGTAATCATGTTTTTCTTTGATTTTAACCCTAATAATTGAGAAAACCATTACCCCAGGTTGCCTGTTGAATTAAAATCCTAACCCCAAAGAATGCGTGCAAAATTAATCGAATCTTATTAAATAACCAAATAAATAAACATTAGTTTGCAAGAATAAATTAGGAAATTACCAAAGCACGAAAGCAACAAAGCAGTAACAAAAGAAAACAGAGGTCAGCTATTTTGATTGAAAACACATTCACCTTTTTCTTTTGCAGTTTCAGTATGCAATTAAATGATGGAGAGGTGCAACCGAAAACACAATAAAAAACACTAGAAGTTACCGAAAAACCTTTTTGTGAATATTATTTAAAACAAAATGTGAGTCTTCTTTTCCTTTGTTTAAGCATCTGGACCATTACCTCTTTAATAAAAAAATATATTTTTCTCACGAAGTCACACAATGACAAATGTTGGTTGTCCAAAAGCTGATCGGAAAATATTTCAAAATTCCCTACTGTTTGTAGGGTCGAAAACATATGATTGTTTACCTGGAGACATTAAAACCTAGACAGTTAGTTAATATATTCATTAAAAGGCCAAACATTGGTTATTGACAAAATCTATGTGGTTTTATTACTGGAATTTGAAGTTAAGTTGCAAATGCTTACAAAATATCAATAAAAAATATATAGGCCTACATTATATTATTTATTTTTAGTATTAAATATACTTTCTAACTATTCTTCAGAATTTGTGAAAAAAACAAACCATATGTTCAAAATTGGGTAAATTTGATATGCTTTTATTCGTATGTATTTAAGACATTTAATTGTTTCAGATTTATGTTAATTTATATTCTTTTTCGTTATTTCTCTTTCTCTCTCACTTTTGTCTAATATGATTTGTTTTATTGTAAACTGTAAGATTTATTTACAAAAATTAGTTAAAAAAACTTAATTTTTATGAAACTAATTATTCTGAGGTTCCAAACTGATTTAAATTTATGTACAACGTAGACTTAGTGCAAATTTGATTAAATTTATTTCTGATCTGTGCCAACAGTACTGAATGCAGTTCGCTAGGTTTTTGTCACCCATAGAAAATACAGGAAATATTTTGTGGAAGTAATAAAATTATTATTATTAAAATAATGGATAGTGAATTTTTTGGTATTAACTAGTCAGAAATTTACCACCACGTTTAAACCACAGAAATTTACAACTTTTATTTTACATATTTTTCTATAAGTTGTTTAGTTTGTTCAATAATCAAAGGTAAAGGCCGGGACATCGGTTGTTTCAACTCGCGCCACTAGTCTCGCTTTCCTTCTAGCCACGCTTCCGATATTGGCCGTCTCACGCTTCTGGTTGTGTTCGTCTTATTTTATAATTACCTTTGCTGTTTTAGTTGAATCGTAGGCAGTGTTTGAATCGTGCAGTTACGTATTTTGATTCTTATACCTTATTAAATTAATAATCAATGTTTGTTTGAGATGCTCGTGCTTGTTGTGTGCCGGGCTGTAAAAGCAATTATAAAAGTGCGTGTAGTGGTGGAACTTATACTTCTATATTTTCCTTTCCTAGAGATGAATACCGAAAAGCACAATGGCTGTCGGCCATACACCGAAAAGCTTTCCAACCGTCTAAAAACGCGGTAGTTTGTATAAAACATTTTGACGACCGTTTTATTATTACAGAAGATTCAGTGACACGACCAGACGGTTCAGTTTTGACAGTGAAAAGGGATATTATTAAACTATCCGATGACGCTATAACAACTATCTTCGATAATCAGCCGATATACCTGATAAAAACAATGCCGCACCCAAAATACCTCCAAAAATTTACAATGAAAATGGGGCCTAGTAACTCGGGCCTGAATGAAAGTCAAGTAAAATATTTATCATGTAAATGTTCGTTACTTAAGGAAAATGAAAAAATGGTTAACCTGCTCCTTGACGAAGTGTATATCAAACCTAACATTACCTACAAAGCCGGAAAGCTAGAGGGCGCCGTAGTTAATACTAACGAGACTGAAAAAAGTATGAAATTGCAACTACCATTCAAACGTTTATGATTAGCTCTATATTAGGTCGTTATAAAGATGTTGTTGGCTTATTTCCTGCCAAAGATTTAAGATTTGTGACTCCAGGTTGTCAAGAAAAAGGAAAGTGGATAAATTGAATTAACTTATAAAGACTGTGTATATCGCCAAAGGTAATTTTTTAGCTTAAAAAAATATAATTGTATGTAGTTTAAACGTAGATTTTAATTTGTAAAAGAAATTTGCCATAAAATAAATTTGAGTGATCAATTATAATGTTTACGCTTTAATTATTATATTATAATTGGTTTCTGTTACTTTTATAAAACCTAGATATAGCATAAAAACCAACTGCAATATATGTAACTTCGAAACTTATGTTGTTTTATATAGATAAAAAAGTACTACACTACTTATAAACATGTTTTAGTATTAAGAGGTTTATTATTTAGTTATGTTTAAATTTTCAGCGAAATAGGACGAAGGGTTTCGACAGTAGACCACTTTAAAGCAGAGTATGTCGGGGCGCGCCATATGTTTCTTACGGGAGACACCGGCCGGGTAGCACTCTGACCGTGACGTCACGAATTCAGCGCTCCGGCCTGTAGTAAAGTCGGCCTTGCCTGAGCGCATAAGTGGAGCCAACATTTCAAAATGAATTTAAACATTAAGCCCTGTTTCCATTGCGACAATCTGCTGAGACTTGTATAGCAACTATGGTATGTACAATAACAGATTCTGGTTTATTTTAAAATAAACTTGTTATTTTTATTTTAACTGTCATTCGTTAATCACTAAATCCCTTAATTAATTTAATATAAATCAAGCGTTGGTCAATTTGAACTAAATTATTTGGGAGGCCCCCTGGACCTCGGGTGTCTGTGATATTTTGCCACGTAGGCCATACTATAATTACGGCACTGTTACAAGTGTTAACTACAGACAAAATAGAAAGCTTTTGAAGCTGCAGTAGCGTAATTTTAAGGTAAGAGTAGTGGATTAAGTGTCTGCTCCAGTAAACGAGAAAGCAACCGGAAACGAAAGCGCTTCTCACTATATTCCTATCTAAACAGTGCAATTTCTTTCAGCTGAACGCTTTGACATTGCCTCATTTCAAACCATTTTATAAGTTTATCTTTTGTAATTGAGTGTTGAAAAAAAAAAACTGAATATTCTTTATAAAATTTCGGATCCGGCTTGCAAATTTATTTTCATTATTAATTTTGTATTGTGTTAGGAAAAAATTCAAACTTTGTACTTTCAAAATGTCAATTACATAACAAATTAAAAGCATTTAAAAAAACTAAATTGCAAAACGGATGCGTATTGTGACTGTGATTAAAATGAGACCTTGCAAACAATTTTATGATAAAAAATAAACGAAATAAATGGTTTGAAATTTAACATTGCTCTTATGGGATAAAAATCCAAGATGGCCGCCACTACAGCAGACCCTTAAGTGTCACTTGTCAACGATATGAAAAAGGCATCCACTGTATTATCAAATGGAAAACTAAAGTCCAAATAAAAATAAGATACAAAAGACATACATAGGCTACAGTACATGTTCCAGGTAAACAATTATTACTTAAAGACGTCCATAAGTGCTTTCTGTTTAACGGAACTCACTTGCTTGTGCGCCGTATCTATTTTTACACTACTGGTTTTAACTAGTTCACACTGCATTGCCATAACACAGCTAGTATGAGTTTTATTAAACAAAGTGACATTTAGTGAAAAAGCATTAACAAAATTGTATTGATGCAAAACAGGGGTGCCCACAGGGGGGGGGGGG
>JAGFPH010009424.1:21425-34197 GCA_018207615.1 Philaenus spumarius | reverse complement strand
ATAGTTTGTAAGTGGAGAGTAAAAGTGCAGTCACTATTTAACTTTCGCCTGTACCATCGACCATAGAATAAAATAGACTGGACATTGCCCATACCTACCTGTACAGTTTGAAAAGTGTGCCTAATTCCGCCATCTTGGAAACGTCTAGAAAGCCGAAATGGCTTGGAGATGACACTAAAATTGTGATGTGCGTGTTTAAAATACACTGTTGTTTTGAACACTTACAACACTCTGATTCCTTTGAATTTTTACACACTCACATAATATTAGTGTAGGATGATAATGGCATAAAAATTATTAATTATAAAACATTATTTAAAAGGTATAAATAAATTACCAAAGCTAGGACTTAATATGGAACTTTAAATTGTGACATGAAAAAGTTGTTCTGTGGGGAACTTTTTTGTTTTTTGGTCAGAGACGAGGAGTAAGCGTAAAGGTTTGAGCCAATAAGTTAAATTTTATGCAACACGTTTTTTCAATAAATTAACTCAAGTAGTTTAGTTTTTACAACAAGTTAAAGATACGATTAAGTGCGTGCCAAAATCTCGCTCAATTCGCACGGCGCACACCGAACATCTTGTTATAGTACTCGCACACGATTTATTGTCTCTAAGGTTTTGTTAGTTACTTACATAGCTTTAGTAATACATTTTAGCTGCTTTTCCCCGTTAATACAAAAATGTATTGTCATTAACAACCCAAAGATTAAATGATTTAGAATGTTGTATGTTGTATGATACTAATGATTTATTTTTAATCTAAACATTGTCTATCATATAATCAACATGGCTTAGGAAACTATAAAAAGTGATATTTAAGTGTATTAACATTACGTTATTATACTGTGTAGAAATCAATAAATAATAGGGTACCTTTTCATAACATAAAAAGTTACGCTAATGACGAAAAACGAAGTATGTAACATGTAACAAACAATGACAACATCAACATGGCTTGGCAAACTATATATCATGACAATTATTAAGCCGTGTATTAATATTAATTACTTCATTATACTGTATAAAAATGAACAGATAAAGCCTCTTTATTGTAGGAAACAATAACGCATAATTACGAATTAGAAAGTATATAACAAGTACAAATACAAAACTATAACTTTATCGATGTGTTTCTGTTACTTGGTAAATAAAAGTCTACTGGCCTAAGAAAGTGCCTACTTTTGTCAAGTGATTCCTGACATATAAATAAAGGAGTATTTCTTTTTTTAAATAAAGACAAACTTTAAAAATGTGCATAATAAGTTTCGCAGAGCCAGTTCGAAGCCGGGTGAATGCGCACTGAACGGCCGCCGACGTTCAGGACCACAGAATTAAATAGACTGGTTATGCCATAACCCTGTACATTGGGAAATTGAATTTAGGTCGGCCATCTTGTGTGAGGATAGAAACGTCGAACGTACCTAGAGAGGTGAGACATTTTCAATGCGCCCTATTCATTTACACCGTGGTGTCAATAGCTGAAAATGCTTGAAAATCTTTGAAATTTTACAAATTTATAGTTTAATAGTGTGTGCGCTAATGGTGTGTTCACAATTTGAAAATAAAAATGATTTTTCACTTTAAAAATAGAATAAAGTCCAAACTTTTTTATACTTTTTAATTCGTAACATCAAAATTGCGTTGCGAGAAATTTTTTTGTTTTTAGGGCAGGTGCGTCATGTAAGCGAGAGAAATGTAGCTGAAAAGCTACTTTTTCCGAAAAGAATTTTTTGAAAAATTAGCTATTGTAGTTTCTATCATACAACAGTTAGAACACGAGCTTCGTTTCGCGGGTAATGTGGCAACATGTACGGGCTGCTGGCCGGCGGCTCACGACTTGCATCCCCCATTTTGTGTGAGTATTTGGCTCTAAAACATGCCTCACTCTTGCGTTCGACTTGTCCAGTCTATTTAATTCTGTGGTCGCTGCTCGGAACTATGGTGCCATTTTGGTAACATCAAACTCTGCGCCCAGCGCGGTACACTCGCCGAAGCCCAGTAAATATTTTTTGTACAACTAGTTATTTGTTTTGTTCATTATTCACAACTATTACTGGAAAATTGTAATTATGTACTTTAAAAATATATGTTGTAAAATCATTTGTTCAGTAGAGTATTGTTAAGTTAGTATAATATTTATCTAGTTTTGTGTGTAAATATTGTAAATAGTATACCTTGTGGTACTTAACCATTAAGTAAATTCATTCCTTAATCATTATCTCTTGTTTGTACCCTACAGAGTGTTACTGCACACCTTTTCATTTTGTATAACTAGTTAGTTGTTTGTTTATTGATCACAACTACTGGAAAATTGTAATCAGTCAATTTCCAAGATAATAATTAGTTTTTGTGGTTGGAAATAAATTAATTATTTTCAGTTTCAAATAGAAATTGTACCAGCAATTGTTCTATTTGTAGCTTTATTTTATTCTATTTGTACAGTAATAAAAGCGTGTTTCAATTGCAAATTGTTTTTATTTGAACTAACTTTTATGAGGGGGGGGGAGGTATTACAAATTGTGGGGGGGCTGCGTCATTAAACTAGGGGGGGATGGGCACCCCTGATGCAAAACGTCCAAATGAAAATAAAATACAAATATAAAATGATAAAAAGGCATGCATAGGCCTACAGTCCATGTTCCAGTAGAAAAAATATTTTTTGAAGAAGTCAATAAGAGTTTTCTGTTGAACGAAACTCGCTCGCTTGAAAACTAAACAAACTATATGCAGTATGACATGGGCAACGTTTTAACAGCGGGGGTTTATTTGATACCGAATCAAACTACTGTATTCACAAAAACTAAAGAAGATGTGTGAGAGGGGGGTAAGCCGGGTAGGGTAGAAGTTAGACACAATAAGGTCGGATAGAAGCAGGTGCAAGGTTAGGAATGAGGACATCACCATTGCGTAAACCATAATCACAGACGTCTGTCTACTCTTACTACGCTACTAAGTGTATCCGACTACCCGATTAATATTATTGTTTATTCAAGTCATTTGTTTGATTGTTTATTTAGTTCACTACTTATAAATAAATAAATTATGTTATTTATTTAGAAAATCTATTATTTTCTTTAATAAACAGTACTTGTACCAGTCAAAATACCTTTAAAACGTAAAAAATTCTAATCTTATTGATGATTACCAAAGCATTGGAATTACAGTATTGTACAGTGCAGTATTTAATGATTAAAAACTGTGCTTTTTATTTACCGGAACCATTTTTGACGAAACAATATGTGACTAATATAAGTACAGTACAGTAGATTTGGCGCTATATATGCGGATTACACTTTGCGCAGTTACTTCAACGCATACGTCTACCGCAAACCAAACTATTCTTATTTGGTTTTACTAATTAGCAAGTGCTACTTGTGTTGAGTTTAAACTTGTACTGTACTCAACGCAAGTAGCACGTGCTAATTAGTTCCACACCGTCGACTTTATATGTTAATTTATATATGTTCAATGTACATTGTAGTGTATTTTATATATATGTGTAGTGATTTTATTTAATGTTTTAACAACGTTCCGAGTGCGCGAACCGCAACATTTGAAAATGACTGATAAATAGTTGAAACGGCCGTCATGATATAAGATTGACGAAAAACCAAAGGATTGTACGACAGCTTCCAAGAAAAGGTAATTACAAATTGTAAGGTATAATCTAATGGGGTCATAGACACACAATAAGAAAGGATTTTTTTTTTTTTTTGAATTTTAAAGCAAAAATTAGTGAAAATTTGTTGGTTCAATACCAGCCCTACAACAGATAAAGTAGCTGATTCGGATCAAAAGCTCAGCAACACTTTTGTTACCATAGCGACATAGCAAATTTATAATTAGTTTATTATTCTTCACAACCAACAGTTGTTTTAGGTTAGGTTAATATCTCTCTATTATACCAAGAAATCATAAGATTCATACAAAAATTCTAGTCCTGCTGTGCATGTGTCAGTATCTAGGTCACCCCCCCCCCCACCATATTCTCCCAAGTACCAAGTACCTTTGTCCTAATCAATCGTCATATCCGTGAAAATATCAACGTATACAATAATGAGGTTGAATTTAGTTTGCGATTCGGACGTTGTTGAGCGAAGCGAGAAAGGAGCCTCATTGTTGCGTCATACGTTCACTCAATCCCTTTCGACTAACCTAAATAAGAAAATGAGTAATTGAATTGCTTAATACACTTTAGAGTGAAAAAAGAAGAAATGAACAAAACTAATTATAAGAGCTTGCAAATATTCCTCCAAATTAGTGACAAAAGAAATTACACTAGACTTGTTACCATGAAAATCAAGGGAGCTGTATGAAAAGAGGTATGAAGAATTTGAAAAGTGCTGCAATGAAAAAGGAGTACAAAGAGTGTCTGAGAATATATTGCTCACATATTTTGGTCACAAAGCCAAGATAAATTAAACAATTAAATAGTTTTTTGAGATGTTACATTGCAATTTATTAAATGTTAATAAGTGAAACAAATTGAAGTTGTACAATGAACAAAGTGTCTTTGTCGCTCTCAAGTAAATACCGCGCTCTTGCGGAAAAATTTAATTTTGATTGTAGAGTGTCTTTACAGCTTTTGAGAATGCTTTACGCTCTTAATACATAAATAACTGTTTTGCTATTGCTTTACTACAATTTATTTGAATTTGGAGGACTAAATAAATAAATAATTTTAAGAAAAACTTACAGGCAAAAGCAGTGCTACAGAAAGACAACCCCAAACTATGACATAGACATGCAAGAGGAAGATGTACAACAGATGACTAATTCAGGCGTATATAATAATAAGCTTGTAATACTTACAATAAGAAGAATACAGGTATTAAACTAAGAGCTGTCGAGAGCCAGAACATAGCTTCAGGGTGTATTTGATAAGTACCGTTGTAAAGAAATGTGTACATAGGGACGGCTATGATTGGACATATAGCTTCTAGGAATGATATGAACGCCATTATCTTTCCTGAAACATAATTAATTTACAAATGCTAGACAACACGATGATATTTGGTGGTCATTTACATATATACATCCGGCGTTGCCTCCGATCTTTATACTATCAATGTTTTCTGTACCGCCTTACAACAACGCCTGCACATAATCTGTAGACGTTTGAGCTGTCGCTGGCCACTGTATGCCTGGTGTTTCCTTTTCAACACTACTATTGCTCTCACATTCGCTCAGCACTGAACTTTTTAGGCTTATTGCATTCCTTTTGACACAAGCTTTCCGCTGACTTGTGTTTATTATAGTTCTGAGCATATTTGTGAGTCTTATGAGACGACATCTCAAATTATTTGGTAACTGAATTTAAAACAGATTTTTACTTACATTTCAACGATTATTTTTATTCTTTCACTTTAGGTTCTAGTAACGCTCCGTGACCACTTCACACCAAAACCCGAATCAACGGTCTACCTGCATTTATAAACACTTTTTTACAAAACTGATTCGTCATTATCACGCTCATGGGCCTATACTGGTACGATGATGTCGCAGGCTCATTCATTGTGCACGCATTATTAGTCTTGTAGTTATTAGCGATTCAAACATGACGATATTTTGCTACACAAGAAAGATCGACTGGCTGTCACTGTATAGAGCGAATAGACTTTTCACGTCAAGAAAATATGTTTTTATGACAATAAGTTGAAAAACAAATTTAGTCAACATAGCTTCAACAGTTGTTGAAACTTTTGACATCTAAAATTTAGAAATAGATTTTCAGAAAAAGTGAAAACTAACAAAATGTGTTATAACGATGGATTATTTTAATTTAAAGTGGAACATTCCAGGTCGAAATATTGGCTTGAAGCAGTATGAAATAAATAAGCGAGAGAAAAACGGGTTGGATAGGTAATATGACAACATACCTTACCTCTTGCTACTGCATCCTATTGGTTCGAATTTTGTTATAATGATTCATAGATGAAGCTGATATATTTCTGGAACCACATTTAAGTGTATAAAATACTGTTCAATCTATTTTTGGTAAGTAGCCAAAAATAAAGGGAACTAATCACACTAACCTAAATCTTCTTGCGGCATCAGTTTCGATATTTCTAATCGAGTAAGCGCTCCGAGCATATTGATGAGACATCCGACACCACTAGAGATATAAAAGTAGAAAGGATTCAGTGCCACAGAATTTATAACAGCCTGGGTTGTCCTGCAGAGAGTTACTGCAATGGCCATTGGAATCACTGGGAACTCGAGGACTGTGATAAAGAGGTACACACCTACAAGGCCGCCTACACCTGAAAACCAATTATTAAATGAAATTTAGTCTGTTTTTAACATATATTTTTAATTTGACTTAGTATTGGTTTTTTTTTACTAATATCAGAATTTGTACAAAAGAAATATAAACTGGAACATGCACACAAAACAAAACTACATATAACAATTTTTTATTAATAAACAGTTTAAAAATACCAAAAAAAAACATACAAATAGTTAAATTATAAGTAAAAAAACATAGACCAAGATCGGAATTTAAACCAAGAACCTTTAATTTTCCGCGTTAATGCACTAACCACTAAGTTATCCTGACATATCGGACTACTTGCTCTTTAAAAAAAATATTGACATCAATGTTGATTTGAACCCAGTCTGATAATTCACTAAAATACAGCAAGCCATAAAAGTGAACTGAAACAGACTAATTCTGTGTGCATTTTGTTGTTTGTAAAAAGTAATAAGTAACAGTTTTCTGATAGTTATGTAATATTTTCAGGTGAATTTCAAATCTGTATCAGGTACAGTGAAATATATAACTTACACACTTAAACTCAGACTTTATGTAAATCTATACATATAATAAAATTGTGTCTGCCTGTTTGTGATGGCATCATGTGAGAACGGCTGAATGTATAACTCTTCAGGTTTCATGTGAGCAGTCACCAACGTGTGAGGGGAGGTACAAGGTTGTAGTTTGAGGCCGCGTGGGGAGTGACAGAGACGTTGTAGGGGTAACAGGAGCCTACCAACACACGAAACAGATCGAGACGGCCGCTTCCCCCACCACCTTATTGACGCCTAGACCCACTGCGCATCCAAACTCCACAGTTCACATGAAACCTTTCCACTTATATACAGCTGGAGTTTGAGCCATTAGACTGAGCATTTCTTCGGGAAGGTTTAGGAGAAATCCACATTCGAATAAGTCAATTCGTTCAAAAGTTGTAACGTTAATAGTGACCAAAGACAACTATTCATCCCCTTTTGGGCACTTTTTGCTTAAACTTTAGACTGGTAGCACCTATATTCAATTTGAAATACTAATTTGATTCAGCTCGCCGACTTATTTCAAATGGCCTCTGACCGATTCCATAGGTTACATACTTTAGGCGTTATAGCGTCTTGTGTGCATTTAAAAAAAAAAGTGTGCGTTTTAGCGACTTTTAAAGGGCTGTAGTTTTCAATGGTAGGTTTTAGGAAAAATCTGAGACCACCTTGGCGATTTGAAATTCAATTCTTTACAACTTTCATAGTTGACATTTTTTTCTCCAATACGATCTAAGGGGTCAAAAAATTCAAATACATTTGATAGTTTTGCTTTAAGGTATTTTCAGCAGTTATTTCTCGTGGACAAAGTTGTGGGTACAGCAAGTATACAATATAGTAACAAAAATTTTCACTTTTAAAGTCTAAGTTAAGTTTAATTAACTATATTTTTCAAAATGTTCTTTGCATTAGAATTTGTACAGGATGACCCTAAACTAATGATATTGAAACTTTATTTCATTAAAATTAAAAAAAATAAATTCAGGTATCAAAAAAGTATTAGAACGGCTGAATTTCTCGGCTCCTAACCGAGAGAAAAATATTTGATCTCTCATTTTAAAGGAAAGTCTATTTTGTATAACTTTTTGGTGTAAATACTGTGATAAAACCATTTCCAATAAGGCAGCACTTGAAAATATCTAATGAAAACTATTATTTTGTATTACGTTTTTGTAATTTAAACATAATTTTAAGACTTTTAATTCCTTTTTTTATAAACCCAACCATTTTCATGCAAATTGTACAGTAGAGCTGTCGTAGAGGAGCTACTTCTATTTTCAATAAATAAATTCTTCGTGAGATTCCCCGGCATCGTATATACAGTCCAGCGGAAAATCAAAGTTCAAATCACCGAGCAACTTCTTGGCCTTTAAAAGGACCTACTTTTCGTGCGACACTAACATCATGCGATTCAACATTCAATTTCCATCACTTAACTTTTTGGCTCTCAAAAGGGCCCAACATCAGTCAGCGACTTGCGATTTTCCCGTAAATGCCTTTTACGGGAAAACTCGCCTAAACGTCCTCAGAGCTTCACTCTATTACGCCCCGGTCGGTATATTATCTGTCTGGCGAACATACGCATGTTCGACCGCCAAGGACACGACGATATCGGCCGGCCATCATCAATAATCTACGTTTGCTTTCCTCGGAAGTTGACACCTCCTCTTCCGAGAAAGATACTAGCATTATTTCCCCACAACTTTCTCAAGGACCGTTCCAACTACGCACTGCAGATGTCTGGGATACGTCAACACGTTCACCCGCCAAGGACACTGCGACATCACTGCGAACGGCTCCTTCACTTCTACCGTAAAACTTCTCACCGCCGATAAGACCTTGTCTTACGGGAAAGTTGTTCGGTAATCTCCCGCGAAACATCTATCGTAATAACTCCAAATTCTCTAGTAAATTCAGTTCCCCGGTCACGTTATATATTTAGTGGCAACCGTAGAAACGTTTGCCGAACAAAAACTAAATATATTAGCTCTCAAATGGCCGAAACAACGACTTCAAACTTTCTCGGCATTCATCGCACTACGTCTGACAAAGTTACAATCTCCCGCGAAACTTCTGACGAAAATATTCTAAGTCCCCATGCGAACTTAAGAACAAGCAACCGCCAACTTAAGAACGCGCCAAGACTTCCAAACTTAACAGTGGTTCGGAACTCGGCAACATTACTGCACGGTAATTCGCCGACTACGTTCCCCTAAGTGTTAGATTTCGCACCTAAATGTTACTTTTCGCTGGAGAACTGTATATATACGGGGGGAAATAGTCCAAAATATTATCTTCGATCATCACCACACCAAGCGAACACATCAAACGAACTACAAGCGAACTTCACCAAGTGAACAACAGCTCCTACCTGGACGCTGCCAAGGGAACTGAACTCGTCAACACAACTGGAACGGATCCTACCTGGACTCCGCAGGCGAACATCGAGTGTACCTCACTCCGCAAACACCAGGTTGACAACCGAGCTACAGACCTTGGAACAACACGTTGGCCGGAATAGTGCCTATCTAAGGGAGAATTGGCCGGACAAGTACCACGCCGACAAACCGCCGAGAGAAGTGAAGCTAAGGGAGAGTCGCCGAGTTAGTGAGGGAGTATTGCCGATCGCCAGGATAAAAGACGAAAATAAAATAATTCAATTCTAAATTCAAAATAAGTCTTGTTCTTTCGACTACGCCAACTTCACAGCGCAACAATACAGCAGACACAAGAAGACCCGTTCACGGAAAAGAGGCTAGTCCGGCTAGAACCTCCGCCGTAGCTCCGGCTACGTGTCACCCGACAACTCTACGCTCTTCAAGCTTACACGGTCCTTATTAGGGCCGACTTCATCCAGTAGTCTCTCGATCCAAGACATTGCAGTCGTCTTGGTGACCGGGTAGTGCGCACCCTAATTAGGGCTACTGTGCTTCGCTTCGCAACGATTCGACGCAACGCAACGAAAACGACAGCGCAGCGCTACGCATCGTTCACAGGCTTCACCTGCAATCAAGCACCCTTCAGGCTCACGTTCCCTAACATATTCGGCCCATTTCAGGACCGAATTAGCGAGGCTTCACCTCACTGCCCTTCAGGCTATATTTTACCGAGGCTTCACCTCACGCCCTTCAGGCCACGTTTTCGGCCTAAACAATTTTAGAAACTTTTGTCGCCAAACTGAGCTACGTCCTAATTTTTATTAAATTCATTTCACCGGAGCGACAACAGAGCATCGATTATCCGAACGTCAGTTATCCGAAATGTCAATCATCCGAACGCTGAAATTTACTGTAATAGTAAATTACGTTAAAAGCTTGGTAAATAGGGATTTTTATGCAAGCATGGAAGAACTTACCGGGTGAGTTATGTACAATATTTTTCATTATACTACACCGAAAAAGTAACATACTTTTAATCAAAACATCGTTTTAGAGAAAAAAAACAATTAAAACTTGTTTTAATTTTCTGTTATATTTCTATTGACAAAATTAATGAGCTGTTTACATAAAACTGGTACGTTTATTCTTATTTATAAAATCAGCTGGTGCATGGTAAATTTACGGTGTAGTGGAACATAAGAAAATAAAAACTTACGTGCCTATTTCAGGTGTAGAATACAGCTGTTTTCGGTGTATTATAATTGAAATAAATAAGTACAGTACTGCACATAATTCCGAATATAAAGTTTTCGACTTGTACAGTCAGCTAAGTTGTAGGTTTCAGGGAGTTTGAGCGCTCAATGGAACAGCGGCCGCTGTTGGCACTTGGCTGCTCACCACCCGTCGGCCAGTCACTAGCGAGTACACAGTGAATTGAATTATCCGAACAAATTGATTATTTGAACTCCCCTCGGTCCCAATTAGTTCGGATAACCGACGCTCTACTGTACTTGAAACTTGTATTTTCAGATTTTTTAAAGGCTCTACACACTTCGGGGTAGGAGATAAAACGATGACTCCCACTTAAAACATGAATGAAATTACATGTTTAGAAGAAAATAGGAACAATACTGGGAACCCGTGGCGTATAGGCTCAGTGGAACTGCATCATCACCTATTTTCCATTTGATATTATTGGTAACATTTAATATATTGTTTCCATTTTTTTTACTCTGGAACTAGTTGATCCGACTTAACAAGGTGTTAATGTATATAAATATTTAACTTCGCCTAGTCAAGACCTTTTAATTGATACCCATCTCAATATGATTTAAATAACATATATTTTTAAGCCACAAAAAAATGGCTCCAGGTATCTGCTACATTGGATTTTTTATGACATTGGGCAGCTTAGCGTACAGACGACCAAGACAAACCTACAATATCTCATTTGTAAATGACGTTGATTTGCTTGATAAAAAATGCTTCTGCTCTAGACTCTAGAGGGTGTAATATCCGGATAGGCACTTTACCTTTCTCTGTGTTCCCCAATCGGGAAAACACAGGGCCACCGCAAGGGCGGGGTGATTGCCCCAGCAATGGAAAAATACAAAAAATGAAGATATGTCCACATATTCAATCCTATTTTTTATTATTAATAAACTGCATTGAGTTAATGGGTAGTAGACCATACCTCTTTCCTTTATCTCCATCTCCATTGAATTGTCGATAAGGGCGTTCTCACGCGGGCCTTGCAACGCTGTTCTATTTTTACTATTAATGTGTTGCGGGCAATCAAGAAAACAGATAGGAAAGACTTGTTTATGAATTGCACTTAGTTTTATTAACTACTCCAGTGACAGTTGCAAGTGGTGAGCATAGTTTTAGTACACTAAAACTGATAAATATTTATTTATGCTCTACGACAGGGGAGGCTGAATTATCTGGCCATCCTGTTTATAGAGAACAGCGAGAAAGTGCCATTTAATGTTTAGTGCATGCACTGCCTAACCTTAAAATTATTTCATACACTTTGCTCCATTTTACTTTCTCCCCCCTATACGTAGTATATGGAGAAAGTATTGTTTTCGTCCAAATTTTAAAATTTGAATTTTTAGTGGAATTATCTGTTTTGGTGCTCCCTGAACCCCAAAAGATTATTTAGTGGAATTATCTGTGTTGGTGCTCCCTGAATCCAAAAATATTTTTAATGGAATTATTTGTTTTGGTACTCCCTGAACCCAAAAAAGTGTTTTTTGGTGATGTCTGTCCTTGTGTCTCCGTGTGTCTGTTAGGATGTGTACAGAGGTGGAGACCGTACCAATGGTCTGATTTTGATGAAATTTGGTATGTAGGTGTAGTTCTGGAATATCTCCAGGGATTTTTTCATTTTTTCAAATTTTTTATTTTTAAGGGGTTTTACCCCCCAAAAAATGGCCAAAAAATGAGAAAAATCTAAATTTCTAAAATTTCTCTAAATTTCTAAGGCTCTAACGATTTTGATAAAATTTTTCTTATTTGTAGCCCTTAATGTACCCTACCATATGCAAAAAACCGCATTTTTCTGAAAATTCTTGTTTTGGTAATAATAATAATAATAATAACTTATTTTTGGGGTTTTTGGCCAAAAAGAGGGTTTTTCCAAAATTTTTCCAAACCTTTTTTCGTGCATCTATACAGGCCTAATTGACATGTTTGGTGCAAATTTGTTCGAAATCGATCGATTAGTTTTGATAATAATTTTATTATAATATAATATGGATGTGTGTTACATGCATCTAATATTTTCCATGGTATGTCCTACTTTTGCAATTCTAAATAACCACCTCCTGTGCTGCTCTTGGGAAGGTATAAAGTTTCAACTGGAAGAAAGTATGTGGCAGTTATCTGGTACGGTACCATTTATTTAATTTCTATTCAATATATGTATTATTGAGGTTTTCCACACTATTTATTATTTAATAAGTTTACTCACATTGTTAGAAATAATTGGATTTTCAATACAATCTTAATTCAAAACTATTCATACTTGTAGTTAACTAACTATGGTAATCCAATTTGGTGTCTCTGTTTTACAGATAGGGAGATTAGTGGTGGGGG
>JAGFPH010009424.1:0-11425 GCA_018207615.1 Philaenus spumarius | reverse complement strand
AATTAACATAAATCTGAAACAATTAAATGTCTTAAATACATACGAATTTCAAATTTACCCAATTTTGGACATATGGTTTGTTTTTTTCTCAAATTCTGAAGAATAGTTAGAAAGTATATTTAATACTAAAAATAAATAATATAATGTATATATTTTTTATTGATATTTTGTAAGCATTTGCAACTTAACTTCAAATTCCAATAATAAAACCTCATAGATTTTGTCAATAACCAATGTTTGGCCTTTTAATGAATATACCGGTATTAACTAACTGTCTAGGTTTTAATGTCTCCAGGTAAACAATTATATGCCTTTGACCCTACAAACAGTAGGGAATTTTGAAATATTTTCCGATCAGCTTTTCGACAACCAACATTTGTCATTGTGTGACTTCGTGAGAAAAATATATTTTTTTAAATAAAGAGGTAATGGTCCAGATGCTTAAACAAAGGAAAAGAAGACTCACATTTTGTTTTAAGTAATATTCACAAAAAGGTTTTTCGGTAACTTCTAGTGTTTTTTATTGTGTTTTCGGTTGCACATATCCATCATTTAATTGCACACTGAAACTGCAAAAGAAAAAGGTAAATGTGTTTTCAATCAAAATAGCTGACCTCTGTTTTCTTTTGTTACTGCTTTGTTGCTTTCGTGCTTTGGTAATTTCCTAATTTATTCTTGCAAACTAATGTTTACTTATTTGGTTATTTAATAAGATTCGATTAATTTTGCACGCATTCTTTGTGGTTAGGATTTTAATTCAACATGCAACCTGGGGTAATAGTTTCTGCAATTATTAGGGTTAAAATCAAAGAAAAACATGATTACGAAGGCTCTGGCAACAATCCCACCACCCCCTTGACAAAATACTACTAAATCGTGCATCTAAATAGCTAAAACAGTTGCTTGTTGAATCTGCTAACGAAACTCTCAAGGATAAGCTGGAACATATGTCATCCTCAGCCCATGGTGATTATTCTTTATGGAGGGCTACAAAAAATTACAAGAAGCCTCAGAAATCTTTTCCTCCTGTCAGATCAGGAACCTCTTGGGCACGTACTGACGCTGAGAAGGCCGAAGCGTTTGCTGCTCACCTCTCTTCAGTCTTTAGGCCCAATGATTCTATTGATGTTATAGATACTGAAATTTCTAATGTCCTTGATGAAGACCTCTAGCTGTGCCTCCCAATAAGGCCCATCACCCTCAAAGAACTTCGTAAGACAGTAGCTGCACTGTAGGATAATAAGGCCCCGGATTTTTACCTCACTACCCCGAAAGTGTTAAAAGAACTTCCCGGGAAGTGTTTGGTGTTCTTGTTATGTCTCTTTAACTCAATTCTTAGGCTTTCTTACTTTCCGACTATATGGAAAGTTTCACAGACAGTCATGATCCACAAACTTGGAAAATCACCCAGTGATACCAGTTCATATCGCCCCATTAGCTTCACTCCTGTGCTGTTGAAAGTGTGGGAAAGATTATTTTTGCCAAGAATCATGCAGAGTGTTGAAGAGTCTCATTCCGCACTATTAGTTTGGATTTCCTTATGGCAATTCTACTGTCGAGCAGGCTCACAGGGTTTACCATACTATAAGACAGGCCTTAGAGAAGAGGGAGTACTGCTCAGCGGCATTTTTGGATATTCAGCAGGCATTCGACAAAGTCTGGCATGAGGGTCTGCTATGCAAGATCAAGAAATTCTTGCCCCATTCGATGTACCTGGTATTGGACTCTTATCTATCTGGGAGAGTCTTCCAGGTTAAGCATGGTGAGACAAGGTCTACCCTCTATAACTGCTACGCAGGTGTTCCACAGGGCTCGGTACTGGGCCCTGTGTTGTGCAATATCTTCACATGTGATATGCCACAGTTACCAGGCATTACTGTTGCAACGTTTGCAGATGATACTGTTTTCCTCTCGTGTAGTAATGGTTCAGACGAAGCTAGCAGCGGATTGCAATGACAATTGGACATTACAAATGCCTGGTTAATTAAGTGGCATATAAAAGCCTCCAAATCACATGACGTTACCTTTGCTCTTCGTAAAAGGATATGTGCCCTAGTTAAGTTGGGAATGATATTTTGCCTCAGTCCGATGCGTCAAGTATCTTGGATTCTACGTTGATCGTCGTTTGACTTGGAAAATCATGTCAGGAGCAAGAGAGATGCGATCAACAATCGTTTCAGAAACCTACTGTGGTTCCTAGGTAGACAATCTGCGCTGTATCTCAACAACAAACTTTTAGTGTACTGTTTAGTACACAACCTATTTAAACTGTCCATTGACCTATTTGGACCTATGGCATTGAACTTTGGGGCACTGCAAGCAAGTCCACTGTACAATGCATGCAGAGGGCCCAAAATAACATTCTACGAGTTATTTTGAATCCACCATGGTATACTCGTATCTTTTAGATCCATAACTATCTGGACATGCCAACGATCCAAGAGGAAATTGTTCGTCGAAGTAGGAGTTACATGAAGCGCCTTTCGGGACATCCTAACCCTCTTGCCAGGCTGTTGTTAACTCCATGTTCCGTCAGAAGACTGAATCTGAAGGACATGCTGTCTGACTAGGAAGAATTGCGGAGCAGTGGCTCTTCTATCTTCATAATGCCATTTTCTCTTTAGCTAATCTAATTGTAAATAATAATAATAAAAAAAAAAGGATTTTAATTCTGTCAATATGTTTTTGCAATTTTATTTAAATAGTGCTAAGTAGATTTCAGTTAGTTGAAATAGGGTCGGATAGATAACACTGTTTGACAATTGAAACCTTCTGCATGGAATAGATAAATATATTGAGGATAAACGTGAAATTAAGTAAAATAACTATTTTATAAATTAAAACTAATTTTGGCTCCCTACAAGGCATGGCAATAGTCTACTTTAGGTGTCTAGTCCTTTATTACCACTACAAGTTTTTGGTCCCTAAAACGATTGATTCTGTTGGTAACACTGCTCTTCACCTTGAGACTGAAGCTTTTCGTTGTAGTCCCATTTATAGTTTGCTTGTTGAATCCGGTGAGCCATCGCTCAAGCGACATAGACTGTTGTATGTGTGCAGCTTATGCTCTAAACCTTCTCATCCTTTGAATGATATTGTATTTCACACTCCACTATTTTGAAATCCCGTAAACAATCGACTGCTCCTTTTGGGATCAGAATTATCTATATCCATAATAACCCTATATCTGAATTTTGAATTACAGTAGAGCGTCGATAATCCGAACGTCTAAAATCCGAAACGTCAAAAATCCGAACGCGTTCTGAGGCAGCCCCTTCAAAAATTTTGTTTTTGTTTTCGCAAATTCCAATTTTTGCGTCGTTAAAAATTTCACAAAAATCTTCATCGTGGTTTGACATTATTATCTCTTTTTAAACACTTCTTAATACCTGCTCTCTTACGTCCTCACAACAGACTGGCTGTCAGTATTTTCACTGTCGCGCTAATAAGCTGCTTTAGCGCTAGCAGTATACATACAGAAAGTTAATTCTTTTTCCTTTGTGTAATCATTATAACAGTGTGTCGTACATACAGTAGTGTACTATACAGTATTTTTTTTTATTTTTCGTTTGTGTTAACTACAATGTACAAGTGAACTTTTAATTATGTACTGTACTGTAATTGAGAGTTACAAGTGTAATCATGTTGTTTATACTGTGTACTGTGATGCATATTATCATCATACTAAATCATATTATGTAAGTAGTCTTACATACTGTATTGTAATTACATTACTGCTTGTACTGTTTAACCACTTTAATCGATTAAAGGGCATATATTTTAGCCTAAATGGCATTTTCTTAGATGTTTTAAAAAATCCGAACAAATTGATAGTCCGAACCCCCCTCGGTCCCAATTAGTTCGGATTTCCGACGCTCTACTGCACCTGCTTCTTACAAGTACACCATGTTTTGTTGCTCTAAGGAAGGTTAGAAAGCTGATGGTTGACCTCTCGCTGTCTAGATACTTAAAACAAACTACTCCCAATGTTGTTTACCACCAGGAGAGTATGTCTATCTGCAATCTCCATCTATCAAGTAATATAATTTTTACGCTGGAACACCTGATTTTTTATTTTTATACTGATGCAGATTTAGCTGCTATGGAAGTCAATGCCTTGTGGAGTGTGTAATGTCATCCGACTTTGTATCCATTTTGAAGCAAGCCTTATTTAGACAGTGGGAAGAAGAGTTGGAAGGGGTACAGAATAATAAACTCTGAGAAATTAAAGATATGGTCTGTCCATGGATAGCTTCAAACCACCGAAGCTGTCAAGAGGAAGTGGTAGTCTCTTGTCTACGTTTCAGCCATTGTGATGACCCATGGCTATCTGATGCCGCTTGGGTACTTGCCACTTTGTCCATAATATTTTAAATTTCTTTCAATCAAGCACCTTCTTTTGGTGTGTGAAAAATTAAAGCATGTCCTTCCCTTAACCCTTTGCACTCGGATGGCCAGTACTGCTGGCCATACACTATTTTCAGTCAGCTCTAAATATTTACCGAATTAGACATCCTCACAGCTCGGATGGCCAGCCTGGCTGGCCGCTTACGTTACTGTTGTCAGCTCTGCCAAAACCTTGACCATGTGACGTCAGCAGCTCTGAATTATTTTTCTCTACAATCTGAAATGTTGTAAGTGGGTATTTATTTTTTGTTTAACAAAATCATGGGCTTTTAGTAAATCTTTTATGTTGCCATGCAAAAAAGTAGATATATTATATTGTTATTGATGAGTTTTTTGTTTAACTGTAAATATATAGTTATATTTTATTTCAATCAGGGGTTTACTTTTACCGGAACGCACCTGCTTTTTATTAATTTTTTGTTACGTTTTGTTTTAACTTTGCACTGGACCATCCACTTCCTCATCACACTCATTCAACACTCGGTTCAGAATTTTGCAACCGCCAATCTAAAAACCTCAAGATATCCCCACACTACAGAGTGTTGCGACTATGTTGCGACAGTGTTGTTTCTTCAATGCTACAAATAAGAGATCGATGATTCAGAATTGAGGCGGCCGAAAAGCTTTAAAAAAAGCAACCGCAAAACTTTTACGTTATTAACTTTTTTGGCATGATCATTATTGTAATTAAAATACAACTAAACATGATATAATTTGAACCACATTTAGTGATTAATAATTATCGAATAACTAATCTAATTTCACGATTAGCTAATTAAAAAATAAATATCCCAAATGAGAGCACAACACGGGCTATACATACAAACAATGGTTGTACACTGACAAACGTCATCACAAATAAAAGGTCGAAAGGCACCCCGTAAGAGGAAAATATTTAAACGTAGGTACCTGAACGCCGGCCACACAGCGATTTAGCAGGTTGCCCGGTACATGCCAGGGTACATGATACCTCTCGCGAACTGTGAAAAACTAAAAAGTGGCTTGTCGCTTTGACGTTGACTTTGTGATGTTGTTTAGTTTTGTGACTTTTGAGTGCCGTTAGAATAATTCATTAACAAGCGTCTGTGTTGTGTGTTGTGTTGTCGTGGTAAGCTTGCTTGTGTTGATTTGTTTTTGTATACCAAAAGTCATTTCTTGATGTACATAAAATGTGTTTAGGTTTACAGTATTTTACAGAGGATTCAAATTCTGATAAATACTATTGACTAAATAGTAGACATTTTATCAAGATTTTGCTTAAAATAGTATGTGTCTCTAAAATTTGCTATGTGCCATATACAAGTACAAAAATAGTTACATATACATGTGTACTTTTCTTACAAAAGTAAGCACGTTATCTGCATCCTTAAGTTCACCAAAGATACGTAAAGTAGGGGTTTTATAAGTTATAATTTCAAAAAATTTCCGTACTCCCCTTTCCGGTCAATTCCGGCAGCGTTCCGGTACTGGAAAAATTACGAGTAAACCCCTGATTTTATTAATAAAATAAACCATTGTACACAACTTATTTAACTTCATTTTTTGGTCATTTAAAATACAACAAAATAAAGTACTTGTTAACAAAAAACACTTAAAATCAATAATAAACTAATTAACTTTTGTTCTATTAAATTACTTCAAACTTTAAAAACACTAGCCTAGACCACCGAAACGTAAAACTAAACTGCATGTAAGGTTGTAATGTAACGAATACTGCTACGTTTCGATACAACACAGACCAGAGAAAAAGCGGGAATTAATTAGTTCAAGATTTGGACTTCAGGTTTCAGCACAATCCAGACAAAATAAAACTACTAAAAATAAATTAGTGCAGATCATTTGTTTGTTCATTCCTAACGGCGATCCGGGTATTTGAGGGATTTTAACTTGTCCAGTATCGCTGGCCACCCGATCTGAGGGGAACGTAACTTGCACCAACCGTTCATTCTTGTCAAAGAAATAGGTGTATAGTACAAAAACCATCCGAGCCCAGAGGACTGGTATTAAAAATCCTACTAGAGTGCAAAGGGTTAAGAGGTTTCGTCTACCGAATTGAATTCATGTAATGCTGGTTGATGATACAAGACTATTGATATATTGTTGAATGTGATTGGTAATACTTAGAGATATTTGAATTGTTCAGATTATTATATTTTGTTAACTAGTTTGATTAGAGTGTTATGAATTAACTGTTGGAATTTTGTGCTTGTGTGTGTTCCAATTAATTGTTTAATTTGTGAGCATTAATTAAATGCTCATGTTTTCCAGGCGATGATGACAAGAAAAAAAAATATTTTTCAGACATTAAAAATTAGTTTTGGAAATAAATCTTGACGAATATTTTTAGCAGAACTTTCAGTATTTATATTAATTTTCTTACTGTTGTTTTCAACTGAGTTTCATAGTTGATGTTTGATTAGGTTAGGAAAAATCTGCAATTTCAATCAATTAAAAATGGCCGCGTATACTGTCTCTAAAGTAAACATTGTGCTTAATAGTTTAAAATTCAAATAGAAGAATAAGTATGAATACTTTTGGATATAGCCGTATATATATTTCAATACTGTAAAATAGTTTTTAAATCACACCTAAACACTCAGGTTGCATGTTATAGTTGCACGTTAGATTTTTGTTTGGAATTTTTTTAGTATATATTTTTAATTCGTTAATTTTTCTTTTCTCTTTAGAACTGTGGTTATCCTGCAGTACGTGCAGATCGATTTTAGGTATACAGGTCTGGATCCAGTAGTAGTCCAGTAGGAGGTGGGGAGGCAGTGAGAAGGAGGTGCAACCAAGGAGAAGCTGCAGTCCTCATCTAGTACTTAATGAGGCCGCTACGCCTGATTTTGACCAGAGCAACTGTATCAACTAGATTGTCAGTCAACAAAAGTCAAAGATTTAAGTTAGTTTCATCACGTGTCCTTCGACTGTTCCTATTTTTCCCCTATACAGATTGTCCCTCATAATCATTTTATATAAGGAAAATATACCAATGAAAACTTCATACATTAATACGCCCAGTAAAACACATCAGATTGTTGAATTGTTACTGCAGCAACAAGTTTTTTGAACATTCTTTCTACTAGTTCTTTAACCCGCCATCGGTCAACCTGTTAGATTTACCCTAAGGAAAAAATATGTTATACAGAAAACTTTTTTCCTGTTAACCTGACATTCCTCTATTTTTATCAATGCCTGAACGACTATCTGAGGGAGGTAATTTTGGCTCTCCCTACACTTTTTTTAGTAAAATTATTTAATTTATTTTTAAATTTGAATGAATTTATTCTAAAACTTAATGAAAAGTCTAAAAACATATATTCTGAAAAGTTAAAAACAATATGGTAATAATTATCTTTACTAAACCATAAGGGGGGGAAAAAACACATAAAAAGTGTTGGATTCCTCCTATATGGTTGACCGTTCGTGCGATTGAAGTTAGGTTGACTGACGGCGGGTTAAGAAAGAAAGTTACTATTTTTTATTTTCTTGAATATCTTGAAACCGTTAACTTTACAAAAAGCGTACAAGAGACAAAATATTTTCTTTTTTAATGTATGATAAAATGGTTTTTGTCATTTCTGTATGGAAAAGGACAATCGAGTTATAGACAAAAAACTGAAAAACATTTCTTGATAATTGTCTACAAAATACATTTTTTTGAATTTTAATAGTTTTAATAAATAAGATAAAATCCATGCATTTCAAATTCAAATGTGGCTTCTATCCATTTCAAAATGATCACTGATAGTATGCTCCAAAAACGCTAATTAACACCATTTAAATGGATTTTACTTTGACAAATATCAGCTTACATTGAATAAACCGGCAATCATCAGGGACTTTAATAAAGAGCCACATTTGAATGTGTAATGAATTTCAGAGCAATGGATTTTATCTTATTTAGGAACACTACTAAAGTTAAAAAAATGTTAATTTTAGGCTAATTCTGTAGACAATTAATTACCAATAAATTACATTTTCAGTTATTTTGTCTATAACCTGGTTGTCCTTTAACATACAGAAACGAAAAAAAACCATATTGTTTGTCATTAAAAAGGAAAAATATTTTGTCTCTTGTAGATTTTTCGTAAAGTTAACGGTTTTCACGGCCTTCATTTTGAAAAATAAATTCTTTCTTTGGTACACTTGTAAATCGTAACATACAAAATGCTTGTACCAAATTTTAAATCAACTTCTTATCTATTTCTGGAGTTACAGTGAGTTTTTGTTAAACAAAACAAAATGGCAGATTACGACTAAACTAAGTCGAATTCAAAAAAAGTTACTGAACATTTTTCATTTATTTCTACAAATACCTGTATACACCCCACTAAGGTTTTTTTTATGACAGCCTGTATACTCCATATTGTGAACCAAAGAGCACATTAATGGATAATAAATAAATTAACAACGGAGAGACGAGTGCTACACGTCCAAATTAATAAGTCTACCACAAAATTGTATTAATTGAGAAATTTTTGCGATATAAATTTATTTTAAATACTGTACTTAACTTTTCTTTTGTGCATTCTAGATAGTAGTAAGGAATAACTTGTTGAGAGGCTCATGAGATGTTAGAAATGTATTTAATTGTTAGTTTAACTCTTTGCACTCGAAAGGCCACACCCGACTCTTAGACAACTCGTATTACTTCCCGTGAACTTAGTCCTCTTAGGTCGCATGGCCACCAAAGAGTGGCCGCTCTTTCATCAGCATGTACTTGGATACCATTTTGACTGGGCGGCATCACCAGCTCGGAATTTTTTTGTTGAATTCACTTGACAAGTTGGTAAGTAGGTTAGAGCAAACATGAATATTTTATAAATAAGCTCTGTTTAATGACAAATATAATTTATTTGAAATGGAAAACACGGTATTGTTTAGTATTTTAAACCTCATAAAGACTTTATATTATATAAATAACATATGAAATCCAAAGTGGGATACAACCAATAGTCAAGTTTTTAAATGACAAACTGCAATGTAGAAAATGTTTTAAAATTGTACAAACTTAAATTATAACTTAATTAATTTAAACTATCCATTTTCGTAATTTTATAATTATCAACCATTTATCGCGACACTAAAAACGACTCGTAAAGCACCGAGTGAAAATATAGAGGTTATATTATTGAGCTCAACACAGCTGTTATAAAAGGAGGGAAAGTAATCGTGTAATGTTCACATAGTTCAATAGTTTCTCTACAGATTCCACCACTTTACACAGAAAATAATATATATTTTTTTAAAGAAATAGGTTTCCAAAGATATGTAATGCTATGACCACTCATGGTGGCCGTACGAGTGTTCGCGAGATTTTGTGTTGGGCACTCTCTGAATGGCCATAGGAGCTAGGAGGAACAAGACTGGGAAAACAATTCCAAGCTGATACAGAAAATGGCGTGGCCACTCCCAGTGAACATTTTTTTAAAACGCTCTTTGAGCGCAAAGTGTTAAAAGTGCTGAACAAACTTTTTGAAACACTAATTGAAAAATTTATTTTTCTAAATATTTTGTATTAATCTGGAAAATATAATAAAAAATATCCCCGAGAAAGATGTTGTTTACCCTTGAAAAATTAAGAAAAATTTTCAAAGGGGTCGCCATTCTATTCTTAGACAATCAGTAGTCTTCCAAAGTGTGAGTTTCATAATGGTCCTAATGAATATGCTTATAAGCAAAGCACAAGGTTGCCTAGCATCTGCTTTAAGAATGAGGTTATGCAAATTTCAGAAATTACTAGCCCATGCTAACCGCTTTAAGGAATTGCTATGACTCTTGTAAGCTGTTATGGATTTTGTAAGTTATCATTGACACTATTGGTTAAAATTTACCAAACATTAGATTCCTTCGTTTCTTTTTAGTATCTTTATTTTAAGCCAGTTAGACTGATGAAGACACGCAGGGCATGTAGTATTTCTCCTAGTTTTTTTAAAAATTTTCTATTAGCAAAAATCTGGATTTTTTTCTTATTTTGTATGTGTAATACAGCCTAAACTACGCGCATCTAAATTACAATGGGTACGGTACAGTATGGTGCGCAATATTTCATTCGAATACCCACGCAAAAATTACCAAAATTTAAGAAGTTTTCACTTTAAAAATTATGTATGGGTAAATTCAATAGCTGTACCATATGGGTTAATTTAGTCACGACACACACCCATGAAATGGACATTGTGCTTCCTCATTTTGTAAATTGTGTTATGGACATAGTTCTTTCTCATTTTTTTGTAAATTTCTAAATTTGCTAACTTGCTTGCTATCTACGGTAATGAATGTAGATGCATTAAAGAAATGTGCTGGTTCAGTATAGGCCTAACCTAAAATGATGTTATTATTATTTGGCTATATTATAGGCAATCATGTTTATGTTACTTTTTAGATTTCACTTTTAAATGGGACAAGATAAAAATAATGATTAAATTTCGGATTACATCAATATACCTAAGATTTATATTATGACAGTTTTCACTTCTGTCGTCAGTCCCACGACTGCTTTCTTTCGTTTTTTTTATTTATCACAGTAATCCTTTATTTTAACTTGCCACAAACAAGGACAACCTCTATACAGATTAATATACTCTTCTAACAATTATTTTCACTAGCCATGACTTAAGAGAAAAACAAATAGAAAAGGCTACTCTTTTTAAAATATATTGGAATTAATGAATATGGATCATTAAAATACATGTTTTCAGTAGTTGAGAAAAACAGCTGAACCTCCTCAATGCTGACCAATTCAAACACTCATTCACCAGCTGATCGGCTGAAGGGATGCCTTGAGCCTAATCTCTAAATACAGGGTGGGTTGCCTCGAGACGGTATACGAAGAGGCCACTGCAAAAATGATGGTTGTCAATTTTCATTTTTTTTTAGTTGAGATTAGCAGTATTTGCATCTTGGTGTGTAGAAATCCATGTGCAAACCACATGACAAAAACGATGATAGTGTGCTAGTTATTAAGCAGAGAAATAATGTAGTACTCTGCAAAAACGGTGGATGTCAATATCCT
>JAGFPH010009423.1:0-11651 GCA_018207615.1 Philaenus spumarius | reverse complement strand
ATCCGTTCGGTAGTTTTTGAGAAATCGTGATGAGTGAGTCAGTGAGTCAGTGGGTTTTAGCTTTTAAATATATAGATACGTTTTGATCGATTTTGAGCAAACCAGACAAGCTATAAAGTCGTATAAAAATGGACAATAATCGGTGTCCATTATCCACTTCTAACCTTAAATATACCATAAGAGTCACTGCAATAGCTCATCTTTCTGATGGACATTCGCTTAACATAGGTTCATTAATTACTAGGGGAAACCCCCGCGGGCTCCGCATTCCAACCCCAGATGGAACCTTCTAAAAACAAATGTTATGTTTATCTACTTATATAAAGCTAGACGGTAACACTGATTCATTGACATTAATTATTAGGCACTTCCCGTAATCGGACCCCCCTCAACCTTATACTTGAATTAAAGCTCTCGACGAGAAACTTTTGGGACAATTGTCAGAAGTTAACATTTTTTAATTTTGCAAGCACCTTTTGAGCGGGAAAGATTTTTTAGAATTTTTTCATTTTTTCATTTTTTCATTTTTTCACTTTGAGCGCGTTTTGTAAGAAAACGGTAAGAGATAGCAAACATTGTTAAATACAAAAACAACAATAGCAAAAACAAGAGATAGCAAGTTGTAGAAAATTTAATTTTAGACTAACGATTTTTCATAAGATTTAAGATCCAATCATCCATTTAGCCACTATTCATCAGAGAAGGGAAACTCCGCCCAACGTTTTTAAAGCTGGCCGGTTTCACTTATTCACTGACATTAATTATTAGGCACTTCCCGTAATCGTACCACCATCGACCTCATACTTGAATTAAAGCTCTCGACGAGAAACTTTTTGGAAAATTGCCAGAATTTAACATTTTTAAATTTTGGAAGCACCTTTTGGGTGGGAAAGATTTTTTCGATTTTTTCAATTTCTTCAATTTCTCACTTTGAGCGCATTTAGTAAGAAATCGGTAAGAGATAGCAAAAATGTTAAATACAAAAGTTGTAGAACATTGAATTTCAAAGAAGAGATTTTCCGTCAGATTCAAGATCAAATCATCCCTTTAGCCGCTATTAACCTAAGAAGGAGCTCCGCCAAACAATCGTTCAAATTTCAAATGTTAATCTTATGGAGATAATGTTTAATGAGTTTGAGTCAGCTGCCAAATAAAACAGCTGATTTGTGCTCGGTCACATATGTACAAACGATCCAAAGATTAACAAGATTCTTTAGCGAATTTTCCAACTGCGAGCGAAGCGAAGCAGCCATCTGTGAGGTTGAAGGCCGAAGCGGGGTTGGGACGCGAAGCGTCCAGGGGCAGAGCCCCTAGTTTATAATAAAGATGTAGGATTAATAATAACCTCAAAACTAAGATGGTTAATCATGTTAAATGTTCAAATCAAATTATTTCGTATATTTTATAACAACAGTTATAATAAAGTTTAAAAGAACCAGTAAGGCTCAGGTGTACACTTAATCAAAAACCTTACCAAAAAAGTTACTCACTATTAATTACCGTATATTATCAATAAATAGGCCTACTATATGTCATTTTAAGTCCGATTTGGTTCCAATTTGGTACACATGTTGGTTGCCCAAGTCGCTCGGAAGAGTTCGTTACCCAAAAAAATCCAATAATCGGAAGCAAGTTTTTTGACCTGAAGTAACTGTTTTTTGAGGTTTTCCCTACGAGAATAAATTTTTTTCTTGAGTTTTTTCTACAAATATAAATGTAGGATGTTATTCTGCACATTTGATTTTTTTCGCGACCTTATAGCTCGCTTGGTTTCCCCAAAATCGATAAAAACGTAAAATACCACAGAAGTACCCGGTTCAAAGCCATGTGGTGTATTCTACCGTGGGGTTGGCGTGCGAAGCACGCAATTCATTGTGTATTGAAGATACCCCCAATAAGGAGGTTGGCGTGCGAAGCACGCAATGCTTTGTGTATTGAAGGTACTCCCAATATGCGGAATGGCGTGCGAACCATTTTGCAGCTATTCAGCACCGTCGTGAATAGACCTATTTCCCAAATTCTTTATTGAAACCCTAAAACATAGGATTATAAACTTAATTTTGGAAATTTGCTCAACTCACGTCAGCGGTTCAGCTGCGTGGTCGAATTGTTTACTTTTAATTAGGATGTAACATAGTTTTTTCTTATTTTTAAATTCCTAAAATCAAGTTTCTTATTGGTTTGTGTGTGTTGAAACATGTGTTGGTTCAGTATTGGCCTAATTTAAAATATTATTTTGTACTGAAAGCTGGGCATCCGAATCAACTATTATCCGTTATTTAATAATCATTATTTACTTCCACGAAAGCAGCTTGATTACTATGATTAGTTTGTTTCTTGTTATAAAAATCTCTTTTGTATAGAAATGTTTTCATAAACTCCTGAATACATCATTATTTACATCCACGAAGCAGTTGGATTAGTTTGTTTCTTATTTTAAACATCTGGTTTGTATGGAAATGAATTTTAAATGAAAAACCCGACCTTTGAGATTATTTTACGCCATTAAGGATAAGAATTTTCGACTTCTCAAACCTTATTGCAAAACTTCGATATGTGACGAATTTTTTGACAACTCAAACATTGAATTTGGTCCAGAAATAAGGGAGGAGTTGTGTTCACAAAAAACTGCTTCACTATTATATATAAGGATTATATATACACTAGGGGCTCTGCCCCTGGACGCTTCGCGTCCCACCCCGCCTCGGCCTTCGGCCTCAGATGGCTGTTTTGCTTCGCTCGCAGTTGGAAAATTCGCTAAAGAATCTCGTTAATCTATGGCTCGTTTGTACATAGGTTTGTAAAATTATGAAACCAGGCTTAAATATTAACAGTAATTACAAGATTAATTAATTATAACCTCAAATACATGCTTTAAAACGTCCTAGTTTTACTATCGTCTGTCAACTAAAGTTTTGAAACCAGGCCTAAATATAGTAAAAATTATTGCAGGATTAACATAACCTCAATACTATATTTCAGAAATGAGCCAGGCCTATATTTTACAAAATTGACATTAGAATTTATCCATCTTTGAGAAGTTTACCTTTTTTTTACAAAATAAATTGTTAAATCAGGCCCAACTTATTCTAATTACTTCGTGCTAAAACAGTATAAATTAGCTTGTTTTTTAACTGTTATTAAAAACTATCAAATGAACAGCTGATAAAACAGTATAAATTGGCTTGTTTATAAACAGCTGTTTTGATCCCTTTATTTACTATTTTCTTGTTATTTTGTAACCAACATGGCAAGCCATAAGACCCTATGTTAAAAGTTTTCAACTTTTAAATTAGATTTTCTCAAAAAATTGCGTTTTTACAACTGCGAAATTGCGAAATACACATAAATACAAAATTTCTTTGAATTTGTTAGAGCCGTTTTCGAGATACGCGTCAGATACAAATATACAAAAATAGATACAAGAATTGCTCATTTAAAGTAATAGGATGTGGTAATTTCTTATTCTACATTAATGACATTTTCTATATGTAAGTTGATTAGCGTGTTTTTATAGTTTTTGGTAGTTTCGGCTTCAAATAATTTAATTCCATTTTTTTTTTTAGTTAAGCTACGAAGACTTAGCCAAATTATCTACTCATACACTCATTAGCTATTGTTGAAGTATTCATTATATTACTGTAAGTAATTCAGAAACTTGTCAACGATATTCTCCAGGCGTCATGCCGTACGTGTTCGGTTGACAGTTGCATGAGACTAATATGAAGATGTCAGGAGGACGGAATGAATCTGTTTTTCCTCGCACATGTCATCTCTTGCAGCTTTCAGCCACATATGGCACGCTGCAACATGGCGGCCGATTGATCAATCCTTCAAAGCTTTCGAAACATTTCTTCAATTTTAATAACACACATTCCTGATGATTGTTTTGGTATTAATGTTTACTTAAATAATAATGACGGATGGTGTCCGTTTTGATTTTTTAAACTTATTTTTGAGAAACTAATTTATTTTTATAAAAAGTGACATAATGTAGATAGTAAGATCACCGGCAGCAGCTTAATAACAAACGCAAAAATGATATTAAATTTAAAAAAGCTACATTGCAAGATTAGTTACTGGCAAGTACAAGTGACTTGGCTAGCAAAAAAACAAAAACAATATTTCCACCCCTTAGCAGCACTTGACAAAATATAAAACTGATATACCTTTTCTGTGTATTGTATCTTGTAAGAAATAAATTTACAAAACTTTAGCTCTCTATCTTTAATTAAAGAATAACAATTATTATTTATAGATTTAGGGGTTGTTATCACATTTTCACCCTTTAGCAGCACGCGACAAAATGGCATTTTGTTTTATTTTTTCTATGTACATTGTAAGAAACAAATGTTACAAATTTCAGTTCTATAGCTTTAGGGAAATTATTTAACCTTTCGTCTGTACACTTGGGTCCCAGGGACCCAGCCATTTTGTTTTTTGCCAGCGCATGCGCATAGCACGCCGCAGACGACGCAGAGTCGCATGTAAATTCACTTTCAGTCGTCCTGCGACGTGAGTGCTAGATTTTGCTCCAGTTTGAGGTTATGTTCTTTGGTTATACGCAATAACGTAGCGTGTTGGGCCTTTGGGACCCATGTGTACAGTGTACGTAACATTTTTTGTGAGTGATCAATTTTAATTTTTTTTGTTTTCCTCGTGATTTGAACATGAGTGAGAACTTAGGAGTAGAAATGCTAACTGATAGTGACATCAATCGTGTACTTCTCGAAAGATCTGAGCCGGATCCAGTAACTGATTTTTTTGGCGAAGGAGCCGTTGCGTATGAAAATCCATCGGATGAAAGTGATGTGGAAATCGACAATTTAGAGGAAGAACATGTAAATAGTGATTCGGAAGCATCCGTGGAAAGTGACGGTGAAGCTGCTACTGAAATAGGGCCGTATATACTTGGAAAAGATGGCCACCGATGGAACTGCCATGCCCCAAGCAGGAGAGGACGTCCATCAGCTGACAATATTGTCTCTCATTTCGCCTGTGTAAAAGGTGAGGCTAAGTTAGTGAAACTGGCTTATCAATCTTGGAAGCTATTGATAAATGAAGATATGATTTCTGAAATTACCAATAGGACAAATGAAGAAATTTCTTTGAGAAAGGTTTATGATGTAAGTTGTAGTTTCAACAAGTCAACTGATCCTTACGAATTATTGGGTTTGTTTGGGTTATACTATGCTGCTGGAATGTTGAAGGATAGTAAGCTAAATATTGACGATTTATGTTCACCTGAATTTGGTATCGATATTTTTAGAGCTACCATGAGTAAAAGAAGGTTTCAGTTCTTATCGTCATGTTTAAGATTTGACGATAAATCCACCAGAGTTGAAAGACGAAAGGATGACAAATTTGCTCCTATTCGACAAATATGGGAGCAGTTTATTGGTAACTGTAGGAAGTACTAACGAATACCTCACCATCGATGAGCAATTGGTTGATTTCAGGGGGCGATGCCCTTTCAGGTTATACATGCCTAATAAACCGGCCAAATATGGCATGAAGATTGTTATGCTTAATGACAGCAAGACATTTTACATGCTAAATGCTGAGCCCTATGTAGGAGTGGTAAAAAAACAAGTAAATGAGCTAGTGCCTGAATATTACATTCGCACTTTGACTGAACCAATCCACGGCAGTGGAAGGAATGTAACACACGATAACTGGTTTACCACTGTTGGCATGGCAGACAAAATGTTAACGGACTTCAAGCTTACAACAGTTGGTACTCTAAAGAAAAACAAAAGGGAAATTCCCCCACTATGTTTGGCTAATCGTGAAGAAGGAACGTCTCTCTTTCTGTTTGATGGTAAGAAAACATTAGTTTCTTACACTCCAAAGAAAAAAAAGGTAATTCTTTTACTATCCTCAATGCACAGAGATGACAAAGTAGATGAGGAGTCAGGAAAACCTGAAATTATCCTAACTTACAACATGACCAAAGGTGGCACCGATACTTTTGACAAGCTCTGCAATTCATATACAGTAGCCAGAACTACTTACAGGTGGTAAATGCGTTTCTGGTGCGCTATATTGGATCAGGCCGGTATAAATAGTTTAGTGTTATTGACGATGGCTGATCCCACTTGGAAAGAAAATCCTAAGAACAACAGACGTCAGTTTTTGAGGGACCTAGCAGTTCAACTTTGTAAAAACCATCAAGAGAGACGACTAACATGTCCTACCTTACAAATAGGCGTTAAAAGTGTGATTTGTAAAGTACTAAAACGAGATTTGTTATCTGTCAATCCACCACAGTCCAGCAATGCATCACTTGAACGCTCAAAACGCAAGCGCTGTTTTTTGTGTAAGCCGAAGGACCGAAAAACCAAAAATCATTGCAGTGTTCCTCGCCTTTCTGTGATGAGCACAGAGCTACTATTTGTGTGCGTTGTGAGGATGAAATGAAAAAATAAGGCTGAAGTCATAAACAGTAACAAGTAAGATTTTTTTGTTTAAAATTTTGTCCAAAAACTTTACTACTTTGTCACAGTTAGTTTTACCAACTAAAAACATTATAGTTTTTGGTATTGATACATACATTTGCTTATACACATATTGTCAACAATATACATATATTAGCATTGATTAATAAGTGTTTTTATTGATACTGTTATAAATAAATGGTTGTCAATACATTTTTTTACAGAAAATGTTAATTTTGTTTATACGCCCTACATAAACGGTTGGTAATCATATAATGAGTTGGTAATCATATTTTCTTGTAGAAAACAATATAAGCTACAAATCAGTATGATAGAATCATTTTTTGAGTCATTTTTAAGACGCAAGTGTAAGAAAAAAAAATGGGTCCCAGGGACCCATGTGTACAGAGTGTGTAACGTTTTATATGTGTACAGATGAAGGGTTAAAAAAATAATATTTATTGTTTTAGGGGTTGTTGCCACAATTAAAATCTATCTACAGTACATAGTGATATGAAGAATGACCCGAACATTTTATCTATCATAGTTTTGGCTGTACGTTGATAATAAATCAGTAAGTCAGTTAGTAAGGGCTTCTTCTTTTATATTATATAGGTTACAAATAATGAAATCAAAATTTGTTTTCTTGATACAAATTCTAGCCTATGTTATTCTGGAATAGTGTAGATTTTTAATAGAAAAACCATGGAAACATATTACAGTATTATTACAAAATTATTGTACAGTTATTGTTGTATTATTGTATAATCGGACATTTTTACTGAAATGATGATTGATTAGGACAGAGGCACTTCGATCAGGTTAGAGTGGTGGTGGTACGGTCAGGTTTTACAAGAATTACAAGATAACTAGGGAAGACTCCTGCGTACTCCGCACGCTAACCTCCGATGGAACACTATAAAAACATATGTTATGTTTCTTTCATAATAAAGGTGTAGGATTAATAATAACATCAAAACTAAGATAGTAAATCATGTTAAATGTTCAAATCAAATTATTTCGTATATTTTATAACAACAGTTATAATAAAGGTTAAAAAACCAGTAAGGCTCAGTAGTCAGTTGTACACTTAATCAAAAACCTAACAAAAAAGTTACTCAATATCAATTACCGTATATTATCAATAAATAGGAGTACTATATGTTTTATTTACTTTTAATTAGGATGTAACATAGTCTTTTCTTATTTTTAAATTCCTTAACGCAAGTTTTTTTTGTTTGTGTGTGTTGAAACACGTATTGGTTCAGAATAGGAATAACTTAAAATATTATTTAAGTTAAACCTGGACATCCAAATCAACTGCAGCTGGATCAGTTTGTTTCTCAGCTGTTTATAAACAGCTGTTTTGTATAGAAATGGTTTTTAAATTATTATTTTAGACATTATTACTATTATTATTACTACAAACATAATTATTTACATCCACGAAAGCAGCTGGATTAGTGTTTTTTTAATTATAAACAGCTGTTTTATATAGAAATTGTTTTAAAATTCGTTTCATGTTAATCTTGTGGGGAAAACCCGACCTTTGAGATTAGCTCACGCCATTAAGGATAAGAATTTTTGACATGTAAAACCTTATTGCAAATCTTCGAAATGAGACGAATTTTTGAAAACTCAAACATTAAATTTGGTCCAGAAGTAATGGAGGAGTTGTGTTCACAAAAAAACTGCTTCACGTATTATATATAAGGATTTTTATAATAGAGTAATATAAACCTATTTTAAAACGCTGTTGGTTGGGAAGAAGAATGTTTTTTTTTTCAAGTGTTGACGTCCGTTTGCAAAACCCATAATTTTTACTTGTTTTAAATTTTTAAATAGGCACCCTAAATAATTCCGACATAAGTAGCCTAGATTAGTCTCTGAAAAGCCCCCTACTTGCAAATAAAAGTTTCGTCAAAATCGGTTGAGCCATCCTGGAGATTGCAGGTCAGACAGAAAACATTTCAAAATGCATATTTCGGATTTATTATCGTGAGAATCAGCTTAGAACAAATTATTTATTTCGAAATCACAGAGACTCTTTAATTTTATTTATATGTATCGATGTGGTTTCAGGCAATTTTGAAATGGAAATATTTGTTTAATCTTCCCAAAAAGCTTGGGCTTATGCAAATATAAAAATCCAAATTTCAATTGAAAATTACAAGAAAACGGTATGGTTAATATAACACAAAATAAGAACATAAAAGTCATAAAATTACTTATAAAATCTGAATACAATATCGGGGTTTCGAATTGAATTTTTACAAGTTGGACACTATGTTGTAAAAATGGTTGATTTTTCGCGATTTAAAAACGACCAAATTGTAAAAAAAAGAATGGACACATATTTCTATCTACTAGTATACAGGGAGCCACTCCCTTGTACGAATTAGGTCAACCCTACCCCTACCACCCTACCACGATCCATTCGATTCTGTTCCAGTCAATCGTAATTTCTGCGATACAATATCAGACTATACAATAATCTGCTTGCATTTGCTTCACCTTGAGGCGCAGCAGAGGTTGTTGAGCGAAGCCAGCAATGGTCGGAGTCTTCTAGTAATAGATAAAGTTAAACGGAAGAACTAATTAGTGTGTAAGTTGTAAAAAGTTTTAGTTCAGACCTAGGAAAATACCTAAATTAGATGATCTATTTGAGACCTAAATATTTAACAAAATATTTTCAAATTTATGTCATATTATTAGAGATTGTACAAATTAATTGTGAAACTAGATTGTGTAAATTTTGTGCCAACCACTGAATTCTATTAGTTAACTTCCCAAGTTTAGTAAAAAACAATGGAAATAATTTAAAAATTATAGTAATTATTAAATTTGATACTTAATCTATATTATCTATATTAATATTATAAAGAGGTAAAGTTTGTTTGTTTGTTTGTTTGTTTGTTTGTATGTAGGGGGTAATCTCTGGCGCTACTGAACCGATTGAAAAAATAGTATTACTAATAAAAAGATACACTATCCCTGAGTAACATAGGCTATAATTCATTTCGGTAAAAACCTCTTTTTATTTTAATATTTGTAAATTTAGTCGGAAAAATCTTAGGTTAGGCCTGGAATGATAAACCAACACATGTATTTACATTTATTACCATAGCAACCAATTGAATAAAATAACAGATAACATAAATAAATGTTTGCTTCAATATTTCTATTAACAGCTGATTTCAAAATTTGAAGCAATTATTTTTGTATTTCTAGCTTTTAGGTTAGGGTTTTAAAGTGTAGACCTGAGCTTTGCTGGTTCTTTTAACTATTATTAACTGCTGTTATCAAATATAAAAAACTAGCTGACCCGTGCGAAGCATTCGCATTCTAACTTACATATATCCCACTTAATTAAAGTACACACCGTATATTTAGTATCGTATAGTGCGTATATTAATTAAAAATAGCAATGTAGTGGCGTAACAGCAGCTCTCCAGCTCGGTATTGCTATCATCAGTGTTGCCAACGTCAGGAAAATATCCCTACAACTTACTATTTTACATCACTGTTACTTTCGGACTCTTTTTATTTATTATTATTTTTTTTTTCGTATAATTGTATTTTATATATTTTTCCAGTGTAGCGGTTAAGAAAAGCTTTAAAATGATGCCTCATTCATGTAATTTGATGATGTATTAAGGAAGTTATGGCGTACCGACAAAAAAATGGCCTTGAGAAATAATATATGCGATAATTTGGTTTGAACATTTAACATTATTTACCATCTTAGTTTTGAGGTTATTATTAATACTACAACTTTATTATAAATAAAACATAACGTATGTTTTTAGAAGGTTCCATTGGGGGTTGGCGTAAGAAGCACGCAGGGGTCTCCCCTAGTCAAAATTATAAATTTCTTTTTTAACCATAACCTAACCTTCGAATCAAAATTATAAATGTCTTTTTTAACCATAACCTAACCTTCGAATCAAAATTATAAATTTCTTTTTTAACCATAACCTAACCTTCGAGAGAAGCTTCAGTGTAAGTACAATCACATCAATTAAACGCTATTCACGTCCTATTTAATGCAAAATAAGAATCGCAAGTTTACACTTGTATGGTTGTTGGTGAATTTCCATAGGAAAGATAAGCTATTTAAGTGACTCTTATTGTAAGACCTGTGGTCTTGGGGTGTCACCAGAACGCGTTTTGTGTGTCACTAAAAATGGTATATATATGTGTTCGCAATCTATTGGCCCCTTCCGTTTTCCCCCAATATGGTACACACTTGGGTTTCTAATTCGCTCAGACGAGTCCGTTAGCCAAAAACATCCAACAACCAGAAGCACGTTTTTTTTAACAAATTCTGGAACACTTTTCAGAATTCATAAGAATATGTTTTTTTTGTGTATCAAAAAAAAAAAAAAAAAAAAAAAAAAAAAATATACCACGCAGCTGAACCGCTGACGTGAGTTGAGCAAATTTCAAAAATTAAGTTTTTAGGCCTATGTTTACGGTTCAACCAACAACTTGGGAAATAGGTCTATTCACGACGGTGCTGAATAGCTGCCAAATGGTTCGCACGCCATTCCGCATATTGGGGTTATCTTCAATACACCATGCATTGTGTGCTTCGCACGCCATTCCGAATATTGGGAGTATCTTCAATACACAAAGCATTGCGTGCTTCACACGCCAACCCTCGTATTGGGAGCATCTTCAACACAGAATGCATTGCGTGCTTCGCACGCCAACCCCACGGTAGAATCCACCCCATGGCTTTGAACCGGGTACTTCTATGGTATTTTACGTTTTGATCGATTTTGGGGGAACCAAGCGAGCTATAAGGTCACGTTAAAAAAATGTGCAGAATAACTTCCTACATTTATATCTGTAGAAAACACTCAAAAACAAATTCATTCTAGTAGGAAAAACTCAAAACATAGTTACTTCCGGACAAAAAACTTGCTTCCGATTGTTGGACTTTTTTGGCTAACGAACTCGTCCGGGCGACGTAGACAACCAACATGTGTACCAAATTTGAACCCAATCGGACTTAAAATGCGGCCGCTAGAGTGCGAACACATATATAATATGATTTTTAATGACACCAAAAAAAGTGTTCTTGGGACCATGATCGGTGCTCATTTACTACTCCCGACCTTGGGTCTTACCATAAGAGACGCTGTAATAGCTAATTTTTCCTATGGAAATTCGCTAATAAAGGATACTAGTGGACCCGGCAATGTTTCG
>JAGFPH010009422.1:17461-47180 GCA_018207615.1 Philaenus spumarius | reverse complement strand
CGAAAATTTGTGAATTTTTAAACAACGATAACTTTTGAATGCGTCGTCCGATTTTCATTTTCAAAAAAGCAGTCGACGCAGTTTTTTAAGCACAACAAATGTATACATGGTTTTATTATGATTTTTTCGCACGCTTTAAAGTTATTTTTAAAAAACATAAAAATTCCAAAAAAAAATTAGGTTATTTTTTAAATTTCTTCGGATTGGCTCGATGGATGAACTCTCAAATCTAATCAGATCTAAGTTTTGGTACACCCTTTCGAATGACATGTCGTAGAATTCAATCGGTTGATTCGTTTTTGAGAAACTGTACGACAAAAATTTATTTACACACATACATCCACACACACACACACACACACACCCCCACACACACACGGTCGGACACCTCGGCGGGAATAGTCAGAATGGCTTCCTGGGACCTCAAAACGTGGAGATTTAATGAAAACTCGACTTTCGAAAATCGGACCGAAATCAATAACTTCCCTTTATTGGTAGCGGGAAGTTAATAAACTTAATTTTGGAAATTCACTCAACTCGCGTCAGCGGTTCAGCTGCGTAGTCGAATTAATTTACTGTGAGAGGATTACAATCACGTATATGACACTGCTTACCAAGTATATATTAAAATATATTTTATTCAAACTGTCTGCATACATTTAACAAAATGTTCTTACCAATCTATTCAATAGCAATCAACCTCATTCTAAAACGTATATCTTATATTACGGGCAAAACTGATTTTATATTTCTACACCCTAAATATAGATTTTTTTAAACAAATAATTCCCCCAATACACTAACCAACAAATTTGACTCTATCTTAAAATTAACATAACACAATTGCCATTACTCAAAAATAGTGCCCTAACCTTATTCTTGCGTAATGGCTCCTGCTGGTCAGATCTGCTTCTTTGCCTCTACCTAAGAAAAAAGTCCCGTCTCGCATTGACTAACTCACCGGCGTCTGCATCCCCAAAGATCCCTGTTTTCAAAGAACCTTGTTTCCCAAAGAACTTTTCTTCTCTAAAATAAAGTTTCTTACCTTGTTACCATCATTAAAATTAATTACACAAAACACACATTTCACATGTAAATTACGTTTTAGTGTACGCCTTCTGGCTACCAGACGGCAACTGTCAATCCGCGGGCTTCTTGAAATCTTATCGCCTTGTCACGTGTTTAATGTGAAATGTGTTACGTGCGTTTTGTGTATTTTTTTTAAGTTTGACGACTTCAATAGAGTAATTTATTTTTTGTGTCTGAAGATGGGATAAAAATAACGAAACGAGTCACAAATACAAAAAAAAGAGGTCACTTGACGGAAACATGATAAGAAACTTGATTTTAATCAATTAGTGACTGGGATACAGAAAATGAATTAATTCTTATTCTTTATTTAAACAACCCATCCCCACTCAATTTTACAAGATGTTCTAAAGTCCTCCCTAGCATTCTTACACAGGTGTTGGCTTACTTGAAAATGCAACTCTTCGATTACATCGTTTACTTAATTACATACCTACTTAACTTGCATTACCGTGATTACTGAATCGTGCCTGCAAGTACAAGTTTACTATTGACAATTTATTATACCTATTTAAATAACAAAAATATAATAACTGATTTCATTTCGTAACAATTATTAACTGAGAATGAGAAAACCGTTATTCAGCTGACAGTTGTTAGTGGTAATGGTATTATGGAATTTATTTAAAACTAAACAATATTAAACAATGCTAATCCAGATTGTTTTGTTTATTAAAAGTGTGGAGTTTTACATTTAAAATACTTCAAAAGAGAAAAAAAGTGTTGAGCAAATATTGAAATTAGTTGCTGAGTGTGAGCCCGTTATTTATAAAAGTGATTTTTAATTAATTAAACCAATATTGTTTTATGAGAGTGGTCACACGGTACGTTTAAATATTGACGCAAGATTGTCAACGTCACTATTATTGTGCATGGGTCTGTTTAGTTGACGTAGGTTGTTGATAATGTATTGTTTACTCATGTATGTCAACCTGTCCTGCGGCATGTCTAAAGCTTCGGTCATTGTTTAGATGATATAAATAAATGCTGTGTGAATTGTCTGGTCGTAGGTAACAGCTGTAGGATCTCTTGTATTATTTTAACACTTTAATTTTTATTTCATTCATTTTAATTCAAAACAATCTATGTTGTTACACGTAGAATATTATAATTCAAAAGGATTTTTAAAATAAAAAATTCCTCTGGATGAATTAGAAACAATACAATTTTATTTTTAATTAACAATTAATAGTGCATGTTCCAAAAAATCGTTATATTGTGTTCTCACACCTAGAAAAAATACAGACCTTCTGGATTTCAACATTAGAAGCTTAAACAAATTTAACATAAAGCGCAGTCCAAAATCAGTTTTTTTAACTCTAGCTACTGTTCAAAAGAATGTTATCAACGAATTTAAATTTTTGTTTTTTATGATTGGTTTTTAGACAGTAAAATAAACATTATTATTATTAGTTTTTGCTAACGTCTTTATCTAATTCTAGTTAAACTAATCAAGTCTAAACGCGGGGGAGCAGCGTATAGCGCAAAACAATCGAACAACAGTCACTAAACTCTAACTGACTCGTTCGAAGTGTCAGTCATAGACTGGATGAGCTCTTTTGTTACTCTGCCCGATCTTCTTTGGTTGCGTAACTCAAATACAGATTGGTAAAGATTGAAACATTATATGAATGTGTTTAGTTAGAATCGATTATACTGACTAAAATATGTTTTAACAATGCATAGGAATAATTTAATAAAGTTGCTCATACTAAGTGAAAGACATAAGTTGAGATACGTATATGATAGTGAATTACCTCTTAAAACTTAAAATAATGTAATCGAGGCAGACGCAGGAGACAGGTAATTAAATGCTTTGGTTTCGTGAACTAAGGTTCTGCAAGGACCATATAGCTTTAAATGTAATTGTATCGAACAACTTAATCATTACTCTTATGTAGATGAACTATGTTAACTAGTCAACGATGTCCTTAATTTGTAGTTTTGCTAATATGCTGACATAAAGTGTACTTTCAGATGTTTTTTGCATCTGTGCAAAAGAATATAAATTAGGAAGAAATATTATAAGACAAGAAAAATCCTTTTCTTTATGAAGAAACATGACATAAATTGAGACGTTGAAATAAATAATTCGAATAAACCATATTAACCTAATAATTAATAAACATAATTAACTTAATTTAATTTATTTCCATTAGTATAGTTATTAGTCCTACATCACCAAGTGTTAAAAGTCTTTAAATTAAATTCCTTTTTACACTTTTAAAGCATCATTCAACTGTGGTAATTTTAATATATTTATTTGTTAATACAACGAAACACAATAAATAGAAATTAACCTATGAAAATTACACCAAACGAAATAAGTAATGTTGGTTTTAAAAATAAACACTAAAAAACAATAGCATATTAATCAAATATGTCAATACTTGCCTTATAGTCGGACTAACGAAATATACGTTTTAACAAAATCTTAGGGAATAATATATATATTAAATTACGAAATAAAATTTAAGATATCTACGAATTTTGATAATATTTCTTACTATAAGTTTGACATAGAACGTTAGTTGAAATTTAAAGTTAAACAAAAGCCAATCTGCACTGAAATGATTACTGAACAAATTTTTCGATCTATTTTATCGTTCCCATGTACAGTGCAACCTTGTTGCAATGGACCTCAATATCCTTATTCCCCTATGAAACGATTTTTTTATTTTTTTTTAAATCTCTTTGAACTGGCCTTAGCACTCAATGAAAAATACACCTCTATATAAAGAATAGAGCATGAACAAAAAACAAACAAAAACTCAACAAATTTAAATCCTCCCAGAAAACAATTTTTCATCTTTCTTTAACGAATTGCTGCAGTTTTAACCTCCATATAGCGAGAAGGATCTTTAAATAATGCAATGTCTATATGACCACCCCAGTATAACGAATTCAACCCAACAATTCCACAGAATTCGTGTATAGAGTTAAAAAATAAGTGTGGACCTGAATAAAACGACTGTTTAGCCTTTAAACCATAAATATAATAAATAATCCGATATACCGATATTGTTCAGAACACCTTGAGATTCGTTACACTGAGGTTCCACAGTAATTATTAAAAACATTTGACGCTGTCAGTTCATCAGAGTAAAACCGCCTGAATAAAAAATATCGAATTTGACCATTTAGGGAAAAAGTATTCGTAATTAAGATGATTTACATTAAAAAGGGAGCAATTAAATTTTAGTTTATTAACCAAGGTTTGTTATTGATTGGTTTTAATGAAATAATAATAACATACACCCTATTCAGGTTCATTAGTTGGTATTCGTGTTTCAAGCAGTAATTATTATTATGTTATTTAATCCTAGGCTTGTGTAATGTGTAATATTGTGTCGGCCATTTAGAACAACTGTTCCAGCTATAAACAACGTTTCACGACTTTGGCTTACTTTACTTCTAAACACAGCAGTAAACTGAAAATATACGACAGATCGTTAAAAAATAATATAAAATAATTTAGACGTTAGTTGCTGGAGGCAGGGAACCTTGGATTACTACTTTTAATGATTTGATGGTATCGTCAAATACCCTATATTAATATTAAATCGATACTAATATTATGAAGAGGTATTTTTTATGTAGCCTATGGGGTAATCTCTGGAACTACTGAACAGATTGAAAAAATAGATTTACTAAAAAAATGCTACACTAACCCTGAGTAATATAGGCTATAATTCATTTGATAAAAACACATTTTTTATTTCAATATATGTAAATTTAGTCGGAAAAAATTCTTAGGTTAGGCCTAGACTGGATGAACTAACAAATATTTCTTGAATGTATTTACATTCATTACCATAGCAACCAATGGAATAAATAACAGATAAAACAGCTGTCTGCTCTAATATTTCCAATGACGGCTGATTTCAAACTTTGAAGCCATTATTTGTATTTCTAACTTTTAGGTTAGGTTTTTATTAAAGTGTAGACCTGGTTCTTTTAACCTTTATTATAACTGCTGTTATAAAATATACGAAATAATTTGATTTAACATTTAACATTATTTACCATTCTAGCTTTGGGGTTATTATTAATCCTACACCTTTATTTTAAAGAAAACATTATACGCTTATGTGTTTATAACGTTCCAACGGTGTTGGCGTGCAATGCACGCAGGGGTTTCCCCTATATTAAATAAATATAATTGTTTTAGATAAACGGAATTTATAAAGGGGCATTTTTCAATAGTTAACAGCTGATTTTAAACTTTGAAGCAATTACTTGTATTTATAACTTTTAGGTTAGGTATTTATGAAATTGTAGACCTGAGATTTGCTAGTTCTAAGCTTTATTATAATTGCTGTTATAAACTATAGGAAATAATTTGATTTGAACATTTAACATTACTAGTGGACCCGGCAATGCTTCGCTATTGCTTGATTTACCTAACCTAAAATTATATTCAGTTTTTGATCCAAATCAATTGTTGATCAAAATCAGCTGTTTTAAGCTTTTCATACGAACAGCTGTTTTTGTGCCCCTGATAAAATCAAAAGAAATCTTTCTTCTTCTTCCTTAAGATTGACCTTCCATAAGATTAACATTGAAACTTTGAGGGCCACTGGGGCGTATCCCTGAGGACCGATGTAAATTATAATGGGATTCTGCTCATCTACAGGACACTACCTTTCTAACGGTATGCGCGAATTTCTCCTACGATGCACACAAGCTGAGAAAAAAGGACTACAAATTTTGTGCTTGCCTATTAATTTATAGATTTACCATCTTAGTTTTTGGTTATTAATCCTACACCTTTATTATAAAGAAAACGTTACATGATCATGTGTATAAAAGGTTTTATGTGTATTGGAAATACAATTTGTATTCATTCGGCTTGTCTGTCTATAAATATTTTAATATTCATTTAGTGTGATTACTGGTTTAACAATTTTACAGAAATTGTGTTCAAATAATGATATAATCTTTAACTACCCAAATAGGTAGTTTTTGATTTGAAGGGGTTTCAATTTGCCTTTCACAATAATATGTGTCTGGTCCGTCCGTCCAACAAACAGATGATATAAAGTTTTTAGGCATTTATCTTGTCAGCAAAATTACATGGAAGAAGTACATGCGACAGTTAAAACTGTAAATTACGATCATATATAGGGAAATTCCATTATTTGAGAAACATCTGTAACTTAAAAGTACTGCGAATGTTATATCATGCTTTCATCCATTCCAGACTACAATACGGAATAAAGTGCTGGGGAGGACACGACTACGCCTCTAATTTCACGAAAAAATATGTTTACATGTTCTATAATATCGGATGCATTATCTTCAAGGTATGTAATAACACAAAACAGTTTATATTTAACCCTCAACAAAATATATCGGAATAAAACAAAATACAAATCTTGTAATCACGGTTTAATGTTGGATTAACGATTTTTTAACGTTTGATATATTGTTAATTAATACCAGATAAACGGTGTTCAGATAAATCCTATAAAATATTCCCGGAATAGAATTAGCCTGGCAGTTATATCGATGGATTTATCGTATTTATCTGTGGAACGATTCCGAAATGTAATCGAATTACAGCTTTGTGAAAAAAAAGAACTTGTCTCTCGTATCGAGTAGATTTTACGGCTCGATAGTTCGTTAATTTCATCCGCGTTATTTATCACATGTCATTTCCATATCACTGAACATTTACATATTGGTTTTCCATGAATTTGCTGTGATATACGGTACAATGTGTCATTGTACCTGTTCGAGAGACAGTATAGAGATGGTGCATTTAAATAGTTCTGCTTCTAACGCGTTTTACAACGAATATTTGTTGTCGTTGTTCGATCCAATATGGGATTTACACTTTGTGTAAAGAGTGTTTAAGGATGTATGCAATAACAAAAATTTAAAAAAGTTTAATCTTTACAAAGTATGTAGGGAAATTTTTATTGAGCTTTTTGTGAAGGGAAATTGCGATATTTTAAATACAAATACTCAAATACATTTTATAGCTCTGTTTTGGCGAAGTATCTCTATGCAAAGGTTTATTTTTGAAAGTCGTAAATAAATTATCAAGTGGTAGCCTATCATATTTATTTTCAACAAAGAATAAAATCAAAATAATATCATAAAAATAAGGAAAAACTAGCAGACCAGTGCGAATATTTCGCAAGTTAGGGCTAACCTGATTAAATACGTTGATTTAATTCAGTTAATCACGTTTAAGTATTTACGTTTGTTTATAAATAACACTTTATAAAATGTATAACGATTTAGGATGATTTAATTTGATTGATTTGCGTGTTATATTACCCTTGAATATAGAATGTAAACAATCTAACAGCTGTCATGTTAGTTAAACTGATTGTTAACAGAGGGCACCTTTCATTATGAACAATATAGTATAAAATATGAAATATAATATAAAAGTTTTTTTAATACATTTTTGTAATATAAACATAAATTTTAAGCTGTTTGTATACTTTTCGTCAATAGCAGGGAACATAAGTTTTAAAATGATTCTATAATTAATTTTGATGAGGAATTAAGGGGATTTGTTACTGAAAAGGGTGAAATTTTGTATTAATGGTAAAAATGTTTAGAAAATTTGCTTCCTGGTGTAGTATATGCTGAAAAAAATATAAAACATAAAATTTTTGACTTTTATCATAAGAAAAAAAATAAAAACTAGGATTTCGATGATTTCGCCGAGGCATTTTTTGAAGCAATTTAACTATAAAAGTACTTAATGGATTTTGCTGGTTCTTAATTTTTCTTAAAAGTAACACAGCCTACTACAAATTTATTTAGAATTATGTCGATAAATTTCAAGCCTTTTTTTTTGGATCTAACTTAACATTAAATTGTTTTTTATTGTCATTTACAGTTTTACAAATTATTTTTTATTTATGATGTATGAAAGTTACAAACATAAATCTACCTAATTATTTAACTAAAGATGTACAGAGTAAGTGGTAAAAATTTAAGTAATGTACTTCAAGTGGTTCTTGAGATATATGGAATTTAGTCTCTAAAAGCATGAAATTATCACATTTCGAAAAATAGCGATTGAATGAAAAAGTGTACTTCAATGGGGAGTAAATTAAAAAATGTGAAAAATGCCTTTGTAAATAAAGCGAATTATGTGCTTATACTTTATATTATGCCTGGTTATTTTTAGAGGGTTGTTGATAATAATTTAAAAATATATGTAGGCCAAAACATAATGAATTGTTATACAACCAGACAGCAATTCGGACTGATTTTTCTCCTTCGCAGCGTTGTTTAAATTTAGTTTTTCTGGTATATATGTAAAGAAAAAATTACTTTTATTGTATTTTTCATGTGTTTTAGGACCTGTAGAACAAAATATGCACAACAAGTATTTCCAAAATTTGATGGTTTTTGACCATTTTCAGTAGCAAATCCCCTTAGGGGGAAATATCGCTTAGCGACAAAAAACCACTTTCGAGAAATGATATGGATGTTTCCGTTCATTCAAAAACGTATGCAATTTTATAAATGCGTTATTATATTTATGTTTAAATTTATACATATAGTAAAATCTTAAACATACTTTATGTATATTTGTCTGTATGTCTGTATACACTAATCTCCACAGTGGCTGAACCAATTTTAATGTGGTTTTCAATTTTGTATTGAGATCAGGTTTGGCTAACATTTTGTGTATGTTTCGTTTAAATAAGATTACAAATTGAAAAAATGGTGCTCTTAAGACCAAACGGTAGAAATGTAAACTTATTTTGCGATATTACAAATATACAGGGTGATTTCACGAATATATGCAGAAACTTCATGACATGTATAAGTAAAGAAAAAAATGTATATAAACATAGACCGGGAAATGCTTTGTTTTCAAGATATCGCCATTTTGTTCTTTTTTTTACAAAATAATTAATATCTAGAGAAATGTGTGACTGATTGAGTTTAAACTTGGCATGAAGTTTAACCTAACATTGATCTGCCTCAAGAAAAATAAGCGATTGTATCCAATCATGCGTTTCAAAATGGCGTTTGAAAATTTCAAACCTAAATTATTTGACAAAAAATGTCGACACCTTTTTTGTAGCCCTTTTGATTCCTTATCGGATGGTGTAACTGTCAAAACAATCGGATGAAGGATAATAGCTAAGTTTAAAGATAATAACAGCATAAGTACATACAATATTGTTGTGTTTAGTTTGTTGGTATAGGATGCCCGGTTGTACATTTCACGAAGTTCTGCTGTATTTTTGTCCCGATGACTTGCAGGCGCGTTTATACAATGTTGATATAACGGCGCCTGGAAGTCATCGGGACAAAAATAAAGCAGAACTTCGTGAAAGGTACAAGCGGACCGCGCAGGTAGGGATGTAAGTGTGGAAGGGGTGAGGTGTGTTATGCGTGGTGGGGTGGGGGATTTGACTGCTGAGTACACTACTACCCAGTCTGTTTTTTACGGCTGTTTCTAAAAGTTATGTACAATATTTATAAATAATGTATACAATATGTATAATAATGTACAATATTTGTAATAATATATACAATATTTATAATAATATATACAGTATTTATAACAATCTCATTAAGTTGATTGTAGTGCAGAAAAATAAAACCCTACAATGTTTTTAGAAATGGCAGTGCACTAGATAAAGCGACTAACCTCTGTCACCGACTGACTCGCTACGCTGACCTCCCCACGCTGTTAGCGCATGCGCATTGGCCGTCCCTGCTTCTGCGCATACAGCCAACCGCTTCTTTACATATATTTTCTCCCGTTACCGATGAAGTTGTACTTGTCTTAGTTGGTCAGGAATTCGACAGAAGAGACAATGTATTGCGTACTCACGACGATTGCCTACAACGCCTTTTTGAAACACACCGCGGGCTTATGATCATTAATGTCCTTTAATTTTTTTTGTTGAACGCATGTCGTATTTTGTATTTTCATAAATATTACACGATATATTTAGGCGTATATGAACTTGAATTAAGTCATGAACGTTATAAAGCCGTTAGCTAGTTTTCAAATCAAATACTGGCAGGTATTAAAGTGACGACTAAGCTGTGTGTTTTTAACAAGGATAATTCCCGAGCATTTTGTGGGTCAAGTACTCAGTCAACAACTGATTCGTGTGCAAGGAAACGAAGTACGTTGCAAATGAACAACCTGTTTTACATTGTCGATCCATTTTAAGTTTTGGCGGACGTTTTCATTAGTCGCTGATAAATTATGCAAACGACATCTTTTGAAATTGCAGTCGAGATAAAGTCGTTCTATTTAAAATAGCCTACAGTGTTTTAATTGAGTTTTTAAAATATTACAATAAAATATTTACCGTTTTACTTATCAATTTGGTAATTATTATTATTATTATTCTAAATAAGTAATCCCTCTGTTTTTTTTTTTTTTTTTTTATGTATTTGTATATACCTACTACTAATCTAAACCAATTAGAATCACCTAAGTTGTTCCAATTTGATAGACTGACACAATCAAATAGCTATCATAATAGAAACTTCAAGTGTACAGACAACGCTACAAATCCGTCTGTGATTTTTTACGGGGGCATAATAGTTTGATATAAATTTTATTTGTTTATTTTAGATTAAGTTTTTATTTAGGCATGTGGCTGAGTGGTGCTGTTCTTTTAAACTTGTATTACAATTCCTTTTCGGACAAAAATAATTATAAAATACTAGCAGGTACCCGTGGCTTCGCACACGGTACAAAGATTCGCCGCATAGTAATAAATGTTTATTGTTTTAGGGGTTTTTATTGCATTTTCACCCCTTACCATCACGCTATAAAATGTAAATATGATTTACATAGTTTATTATAGGGCCTATATATATATATATTGTAAGAAATAAATGTACCAATTTCCAGGTCACTAGCTTAATGGGAAGTATAATAATTAATTTGTATTGTTTTAGGGGTTGTTACATTTTCACCCCTTAGCAGTACACTAAAAAATACAAATATGGTTTACTTTTTATATATATCTTGTAAGAAATAAATGTACAAACTTCCAGCTCTCTATTCTTATTGGAAGTATAATAATAAATATTTATTATTTTAAGGGTTGTTTCAACCCTTAAATCTAAATGAATTCTAGCCGATGTCTTATTTCAGGTCATGATCTATATGTGTGCTAAATTTCATTCAAATCCATCCAGTAGTTTTTACGTGATTGAGTAACACACACACACACACACACACACAGACAGACACCATTAGATTTGTATATAATAAATAGTATAGGTATAAGTAGATTTTTGCGTGTACTGCAAGAAGATTTGTCATCTTAGTATTTCGTTATTGTTTGTAGTAAAACCTATATTAATTTAACTATGTACCTACACTTAAAACAAAATTGATTAATAAAAGTAGGCCTAATACCAACTTTGAAACAAATGAAAAATTATCAAATGAGTCAGCTATTTAGTTTCAACATTTAATATTAACATAAACAGTTAATAGCCATACATATACACACTAAGGATAATTTTAGACTTGTTTATTATTGAAAATACATGGAAAATACTAAAAGAATCAAAAACAACAAATAATACAAATGAAAATAAACTTTCACCCGAACTTGTTTTAACCCTGGTTACAATGATTTGTTTCGTCTTGTTTTTTGCGGCCATTAATACAATTACACATTCAACCAATCAAAAGCTACAATAAAGTGTTCCATTGTGACCAGACCTATGGAATGTTTATGACGCCAGTGACGTCGGAGTGTATTGTTTTCCAGTTAATGGAAAAGATCATTTATCAGCACGGACGTTTATCTATCAATCTTTGTTCCCTTTGTTGTTCGAGTCTACTGAGAAAACTGAAAACTGCAATTGTTTTGACGAAATAAAAAACTGTGTGTTCGTTTCCGTAGAACAATGGATCCGCCAATTTCTAAAACATGCATTTAAACATCCAACACTCTATTATTGAAGTTTATTTTCAGTCCAAATCATGGATTTATTTCTTAGATGTACAAGGTTTTTCGCAAGAGGTTGGCAAACTTCATAAGATGATTTGTGATATAAAATAAAAATTTGAAAATAATTCTAAAAAAAGCGTGGGGTGATTTTCATCAAATGTTACAAATATTTCATTGGTAGATATTTATAAAAGTAGAGTTATTATAAAAATATAGTATAACGCATCCCACGGTTTCTTTTACAATTATATTAAAATTTTTAGTTCTGTTTGCTTTTAAAGCGTATTTTTTCAGTTTTTTAAACTAATATTTATTTTCTTATTTTTTAGTCTGGGGACCATGCTCAGTGCTCACTTACTACATCCAACAAAATTAATATTGCATTGTCATCGGTCCTTGATAAGTGTGCAAAGTATGAAAAAAATCCGACGTTTTGAAGCGGGTGAAAATAACGTCGTGTTCTGGGGACCATGATCAGTGCTCACTTACTACACCAAATAAAATTAATATTGCATTGTCATCGGTCCTTGATAATTGTGCAAAGTTTCAAACCAATCCGACTTTTTGAAGGGGGTGAAAATCACGTTCAAAGACTCCGTTACATAGACACATACCAAGCTAATAAAAGCGTATGAAAAAGCAACATTGTTCCTATAAAAATAAGTCCAGAAAATCTTAGTTTTCCAGATATCTGCCATTTTGTTTTGTTTTATAAAATAATTTTATTCATAGCTAGAGAAATGTTTGACCGATTGAGTTCAAACTTGGCATGAACTTTAACCTAACAATTATCCACGTTAAGAAAAATAAGGGATTATATCCAATCATGCGTTTTAAAATAGCAGCTGTTGAAAATTTCAAACCTAAATTACTCAAAAACCGCATATTTTAACAAACAATGTCAAGTCACCTTTTTTGTAGCCTTTTTAATTCCCTATGTACAGGGTGTTTCGCGATAGATTGACACAACTTCAGGGGATGATGGGAGGCATAAAAAATCAAAATTGTACATATGAGCATATGTCCGAAAAAAAATAATAGCTAAGTTAACCCTTAGATGCATAATTGTTTTAACGCCACAGAATTATATTTGTTCAATTTTAACCTAACAAACATTTTAAAAATAAAAAAAAATATTTTTTATCTTCACGCTTTAATAAATTGTGAAAACTGATATAATGCATATAGAATATGTATATGCATATGTAGCGTATTGTAGAGTATTGATGACATACACAGTACAGCTTAAACCTGTTACATGAGTAAATTTTTAAGACTTTAATGACAATAAAAAGGACAAGCAGCTAAGACACATATTATATGTTACAAATAAGATTTGAATTACAAAAAAAAAACAATAAATAAAAAAATAAAAGCTGAACTTACATAGCCTACTGTAAGAGTCTTCCTAATTTTGATGAAAGGATTTGAAGCAGTTTCTGTCCTTGTTGTAGCACAGGCTTGAAACCACATTTTTCACACTTTACATATGAAAAGCCTTTGCAGCTTGAAAGCTTGCAGCATAGCCTATCATCACTCCAAACAGGCCAGTGAGCTGTTTTGTCCAGTCGCACATCTATCGGAGGTGGTTTCAAGGTTGGACACTTCTTCCTCTTCGTTTGAAGTTGATTTAGAATAGTTGTGTTCGATGGTTTTTCTCTCTTTGGTATAGTTTTATCTCCCATGGAGCGCAAAGTAACTACTAATTCTTCCCGGAACTTCGTCTGTGCCATATTATTTCCATGGACACGGCGGTAGAGAAGCCATGAATTGTCAGATCGACCCAATGGTAAAAGATGCGAAAAGTACCATTTCTTTGATTTCATTGAAATCTTGTGCTGTGTTAGTAAACTGTCCAACCCAACAAATCTACACCGCCCATAAATTTGAGATATTCTTCAACAAGCTTTAGGTCAAGGAACATCAATTTTGGTACGGTTCTTCCGGTCATAACGCTTACACTGGCATACTGGGTTGGATCCCACAAATTTGGACGCTATGGTTGCAATTTTGTTGTCGAGCCATTGTACGACTGAAACATCAACACCATCTACAACAGTGACATTCTCATAACATGTGTGACGCTTTTGCTTCTTTACTACTTTTTCTTCAGGAAACTTAAGGCCAGGAAAACGGTTCTTCCTCACAGTTCCCAACGAGTGAATTTGCTTTTTCTCCAAAAAAACAAGTAGAGGTAAAGTGGAGTACCAATTATCGAAGTAGAGGTTGTAATTTTGGTCATTTGGAATAATTCTAGAAAGCCTTATGACTACGTTTGTACATGCCCCAAGATTATTCTCTTCTGGTAGCATTTCGAGGTCAAAACTCTAAAATATTTCAAAATTGTAAGCAAAACCACTAACACCACTAAGAACAAATAATTTAAAATCCCCCTTATGTCTATCATGATCAGGGTTATCTCTAGATTTCATTAATAATAAATAATATCTAAATTAAACATAATAACAACATTTACATACAATATTGTTGTGTTTACTGTGTTGGTATAGGATGGCGGGTTGAACAAACCAATGTTATTACTCTCACCCTGATTATTATTATTCATCCGATTTTGTTTACAGTTACACTCTCCGATAGGGAATTAAAAGGGCTACAAAAAGGTGTATTCACATTTTTTGTTAAAATGTACGGTTTTTGAGTAATTTAGGTTTGCAATTTTCAACCAGACGCCATTTTGAAACGCATGATTGGGTATAGTCGCTTATTTTTCTTAAAATAGAGCATTGTTAGAAAAACATCATGCCAAGTTGGAACTCATTTTGGAACGGTTCTCTAGATAGGAAGTATTTTGTAAGAAAAAATGGCAAATACCTGGAAGACGAAGCTTTTCATGACCTATGTTTATATGAACAATATTGCATTTTTTAGGTACGCTATCGTCTCCTAAAGTTGTGCCAACCTCTCGGAAAACGCCAAGTATTTCTATTGTTAGAATTATTTACAGGAGGAATAAATTAGGTTTTTTCTTGTCTACTTTTCTTTTTTATGTCTTCACTTTGTCGTGTTTTAAGATATTTCTTTCTTTATTGTAGGGATTATTGCTTCTGTAAACTAAAAGCATGACCCTCTAATGAACAGAACTGTGTTACAAAAGGCGTACTAAAAGTGCGTAGTCTTCTTTATTATTGTGTTCTTGTATTAAACAAGATTCTTCTCACATGTTGTTAAACACGCATTTATGTTCGCGTTTTATTCTGTTCTAAAAGTAGTGAGTTTATACGTACAGAAAATCTAAATCAGTTAAGAGGTTATTCTTTGTTAATATTACCCTAATACAAATTTTAAAATTATTATATTTTCAAAAGTCTCTCTTAAAGGGTTATTGTTGTATTCCTTTAAAGAATATCTTGATCCAGAAAATTAAAATCGTCAGTCTTTAAAAGAGTTATTTTATAAATAATATCTGTTTATTTGTTTTGTTATAAACGCTAAACTATGTTCTTTACTAGTAAACCCCGTGAAAAATCACAGGCCGATTAATTAGATACACATCAGAAATACATCATTATACAAATTATACAAAATACTATTAAAAAACCAGACTTTATCTAGGCCTGCCTGACAATGCTGACGGGGATTTTTAACTCGGTAAATGTCTACAATTATAAGGTTTATAAAACTCCAGGCCTATTTCTTAACCTTTTGTGTATGTGTACGTTATTATATATTTAAAGAAAGATAAAAATATTATATTTTAATTGTTTTTTATTTCGTATTGATACGTTTAATGATTTAGAAGAAATTAATAATCGAATATATGTATATGTTATACGAAGATGTTACGAATGTTTCTGAAGTTGAACGAATAGTTAAATTTGTATAAAATAATATCTTGATGATAGAAGGTTGTATTTATATACAGTTTACAACCTCAAAGCAAATAATATTATAATGAAATTATAATGATTGAAATTATAAACATAACCAGAAATTATAATCTACGCTGGGTTTGTTTAAGTATTACAGATGATGGGTGAAATCAGCTGTTCTATTATATGTTACTCACGTACGTACGGAGTATATACTGAGTATATACTATATAAAGTGTAGTATACACTCACTTTATAGGAGTTGATTTAAAAAACTAAGTACTTTAACTTTTAAATAACTAAGTAAAAGTTAACGAATTATTTTAACTACAGAAGCTATGCAAGAAATAAATTGGAAAATGCCTGGACAAATTTTTCATCTATTTAAATAAAAATGTAAATGGTCGTTTGTTCAAAATCTCAAATCTCCGAAAGTTTTTCACCGCTTACTTTGAAATTTGTACACAATTCGAATACAAGCAGGTTTTTATAAACTTTTTTTTAAACAGTAGCATCTATTGAACATAAAAACAACAAAAAGTATACTAAATATTTAACAAAATGTGAGCGCCATTAAATATGTTTATTGCCTATAATAATAACAGTAATCAGCTGTTTGCTGTAATATTTCCATTAACACCTGATTTCAAACTTTGAAACAATTGTTTATATTTCTAACTTTTAGGTTAGGTTTTTGTAAAGAGCGTCTGTTGGACGTAAACACATCACGAAGTATTATGAATAAATATTGTAAGGAAAAGGGAGCGCCATAATAAATAATTATTAAATATGTTTAGTGTCGGTACATCAATCTTTCCATTAACAGCTAATTTCAAAATTTTAAAGAATTATTTCTATTTCTAACTTTTAGGTAGAGTTTTGTTTAAGTGCAAACCTGTTTTTTTTAAACCTTTATTATAACTGATGTTGTAAAATATACGAAATAATTTGATTTGGACATTTAACATTATTTACCACCTTGGCTTTAGGAATGTTATTAATCCTAACCTTTATTGTAAAGAAAATATAACATAAGTGTCCAACGGAGTTGGCGTGCGGAGAACGCAGTGGACTCCCCTAGTAATATTGTAATTTACATTTTTAATGATACAACAAAATACTTGTAAGGAATTTAAAGCTTGACTTGTAAGAATGTATACTTTATAGAATTACATTTGATCTCAAAATCTTAAGACTAATACGTTTATTTATTCTGAACGACAATGTAGCCATCTTCAGTGATGTGCAATACTGCAAAGGTTTTACTGAAATTACGAAACAAGCAGAAATTAATACTGAAATACAAATACAATAGTTACTTTTATTTGTACACTACACTTCAATTGACCGCACCATTCTGTAAATAACAGTTTGTCTGTTTCAATCTATGTAACATAATACGTATAACAGTTGTTAATATGTTATTATCTACAGTAATATTATAAAGGGGTAAAATTTGTTTGTTTGTATGTAGGGCGTAATCTCTGGAAATACTGAACCGATTGAAAAAATAGTTTTACCAATAAAAATTTACACTATCCCTGAGTAGCATAGGCTATATTTATTTCGATAAAAACATTTTTTATTTCAATACTTGTAAATTTAGTTAGAAAAAATCTTATTTTAAGCCAAGACTGATGAACTAACATATGCATTTACAATTATTACCATAGCAACCAATTAACTAAAATAACAGATAAAACAGCTTTTTGCCCCAATATTTCCATTAACAGCTGATTTCAAACTTTGAAGCAATTATTGGTTTTTCTAACTTTTATATTATGTTTTTACTAAAGTGTAGACCTGAGCCTTGCTGGTTCTTTTATCATTTATTATAACTGCTGTTATAAAATATACGAAATAATTTGATTTTGAACATTTAACATTATTTACCATCTTAGCTTTGGAGTTATTATTAATCCTACACATTGGTGTTTTATATTTAATTTGTTTTATTTAATCTCGTATTTAAATTATTGATATAATCTTTAGAAAATATCCGGCTATGTTTTAAGTTTATTTACGGTTTGAGGTGGATATTTATATCGTGTGTGGTTCTTATTATAATTGTGTTGACCAATTAATTAGTGTTTTGAACAGCAGAGGTTCACCCGCCGCTTTGATCGCAGATGAATAAATGAATTAAACAAATACGAATGAATACAGAATCTAAAAGAAGCGCAACGCCTATGGAAAATAGTCAATCCGTTTGGTTGCCGCCAAATCGAACTTATCGCGGCAACCGTTAAGCTGCGATGGCTGAAAATTTCCACCCGTCATCAATCCTCCGAGCCAGGTGTGAGTGAGACAGAGAATGATTGGCTCATTCTCTGTCTCACTCACAATTGCCACCTCGACGACAGTAGCGCTCTCGCTACCTAGCGGCTACCACGCTAAGCTTGCCAGATTCAAATAAAACTAGGCTGAACCATTAACATGGTAAATATTGAGAGTCCACTGGTACAAAAACATATAATTCGACCACGCAGCTGAACCGCTGACGTGAGTTGAGCAAATTTCCAAAATTAAGTTTATAGGCCTCTATGTTTTAGGGTTTCAACCAACAATTTGGGAAATAGGTCTATTCACGACGGTGCTGAATAGCTGCAAAATGGCTCGCACGCCATTCCGCATATTGGGAGTATCTGCATTACACAATGCGTTGCGTGACTAAAATAACAGATAAAACAGCTTTTTGTTCTAATATTTCCATTAACGGCTAATTTCAAACTTTGAAGCAATTATTGGTTTTTCTAGCTTTTAGGTTAGGGTTTTAAAGTTTAGACCTGAGCCTTGCTGGTTCTTTTAACCATTATTATAACTGCTGTTATAAAATATAAGAAATAATTTTATTTAAACATTTAACATTATTTACCATCTTAGCTTTGTGGTTGTTATTAATCCTACACCTTTATTACAAAGAAAACATAACATAATTATGTCTATACAAGGTTCCAACGTTCCAACAGGGTTGACTTGCGAAGCACGCAGGGGTTTCCCCTAGTCAATCATAATTTCCTTAAAATTATGAGTGTATAAAAAATCTTAGGTTAGGCCTAGAGTGATGAACTAACACACGTATTTACATTTATTAAGATAAAACAACAGGCAAAACAGCTGTTTGCTCCAATATTTCCATTAAGAGCTGTTTTAACTTTGAAGCAATTATTTGTATTTCTATGAGAGTAGACCTGAACCTTGCTGGTTCTTTTAACCTTAATTATAACTGCTGTTATAAAATATACGAAATAATTTGATTTGAACATTTAACATTATTTACCATCTTAGCTTTGGGTTTGTTATCAATTCTACACCTTTATTATTAAGAAAACATAACATGATTACGTGTATAGAAGGTTCCAACGGGGTTGTCGTGCGGAACACGCATGGGTTCCCTTAGTAAGTAATAAGATAAAAACCACTGACTACAATTACGCTCAAATGAAATTCGCTAAATCCACAGGGACATTATAAATAATTCTCCCTTGTTATTTACTGTAACGGGTGACATTGTCCACTGTACAGATAACAGGTCATGCATCATACCTGATAAGAATCTGTAAATTGTTACCGTTTTACTGAAAGTGTGTTATAACTTATACCGCCTAACGGACGAGAATATATTTCAAACCAGCAGTGATTCATTCTCAAATTAAAAAAAAACTCGTTGAAAACGTGAAATGTACTCTACTTTTTCCGTTAATTTATTTATTTTTTACAATTCTACAATTGGCCGCAATTTTCGATAGGGTTAAGATAGATACCTCTAATTTGCGCCATTCTTCTTCATTTATCAACAACTTTAAAATGAGGTATCACTTGATGGGGGTTTGTATTTAAGATTTTTGAATTGCTCTCTCAAGCCCCATCATTTTGGAGTAAGGGGTTAAATAGTCGGTTACACTAAAATTCATCTTCCTATGACATACAGAGATACCCCGAAGCTCATATCTTAATTTCTACTTGTTCCAAAGTTAAGGGGGTGGGAATTTTTAGACACCCTATATACTTGACATGTAACTTAAGTGTTCAATATGGTCGCCATTCTGCTCTTCAACTTAATCAACCTATCCTGCACATTGAGCACATCAAACAATAGAGACCTCTAATTTGCACCATTCTTTTTTCATTTATCAAGCCCTTTAAAATGAGGTATCACTTGATGGGGGTTTGTATTTAAGATTTTTGAATTAGCCACTCAACCCACTCAACCATTTGGTAGGGGTGAAATGGTCGGTTACACCAAAATGTATCTTCGTTTGTCATAAAAAGATACTCCGAAGCTCGTTTATTTATTTATACTTGCACCAAAGTTAGGGGTAGGGGGGAAGGGGATTTACATGGTATATTAAATATACATTTCTGTAACTTCCTTCAAGGCTAGAAAACTTAAATTTGGTACATATTTGGTATTAGGTGATGTGAAGAAATACAAACCATTTGAATTTCAATTATTTCAGTTAAGAGTTGAAATGGGATAACTATACTTAAAAATACGACATAAAGCTACTAGGAAAGCCGCTCTAGTTCAATATATAATAAGACAAGTGAGGTACTTTCCTTTAACTTAATCAAATAAAAAGGAAAACAGTTTTAAAAATAGGATTTAATTTAAGACTAATCAAAGTTGGGCTTTACGCACCCCGTTCACGTACCAACAAAACAAACATAAACAGTCCTTCTTTTACAAAGAAGATTACACCGAGTTTGTGTTTCTTTTTAATTTACGTACAGTTGTAATCCCTTTGATAAAACTTAAATTATTTTGACACTTGTTAAGTGCTAAATATTATTTGTGTTTCTTATCAACATTAGACTTATATAACATACATAATATTGGAAAAAAATTACGTTCTTTTCATTTTGTAGCTATGTTCAAAATATAAAATCTTTTCGTTTAATCTTTTATACATTATATGTTTAATTTTTTTTACTATATATAAAAGTAATTTTGAAACATATTCTATTTTAATATATTCATTCAATTTATATACCGGTAAGTGATATAACATACACTTATTTATGACATATATAACATAACAATTATGCAAAAGCAGTATTATATTTGCTGATGATACTCAGGCCCCGATTTATTGTAAGCCTTTTGTAGCCGCCCCCTCCCACAAAAAAATTACTGAAATATTTGTGATTTCTTAATACTATTGTTGGGTTACCCCAGTAATGGTGGGCTGATACCATATACTGTTGTAAAAATAATGTGTTAGGTATTAACCTGAAATATTGTGAGTACTGTTGATAAACATCTGGTGTGCACATCACACAACTTTCCTTACCAAAATAGATGCTGTATCAATTACCAAATTTTTCGAGCGAGAGATTGATGATACCATTTTCGAGTTAATAGGAGTATCCGTTTCGAAGAAAGCGGTACTAACTTCAAAATAGTTAATCCCACGGACCTGATTTTGGTCTCAATCGATTTCTCACCCCCAAAAATGTCAAGGTCGATACCAAACACGGCTAGTTTAAAAAAAGTAATTTTTGCCCCCAAAAAGGGCGTTTTTGGGGTCAATTTTTGAAAAAATGGAAAAAGTTGAGTGGGGTATCTTTTTTGACATTCTTTTGGACGCTGAATCGAATTAGACCATTTTCAAGTCGATAGGACCAGCCATTTCGGAGATACAAACAAAATAACTTGTGTTTTTGTAATAACTTTTTTCAACGAATTTTTAAGGGTATATAGCGTACATAGCGTGTTAAGGGGGTCTGAGTAGAGTATGTTGGCAAAGTTTAATCAAAATCGTTAGAGGGGTTTTGGAGTAAATACCAAAAGTGTGCTAAAAACTGGTCCCACGGTAAAACACCACCTCCGATTTGCTTCAAATTTACATGGGTTTAATTGTTTACGTGTTTAAAGATATCCTGTAAATTTCAGTTCGATCCGTCCAGCCGTTTGCCCTGTGCACTCCGGACACACACACACACAGACACACAGACAGACCAATTGCCAAAAATGCATTTTTTGGACTCAGGGGGCCTTGAAACGTAAAGATATTATGAAAACTCGACATCGAATTTTTGGGACGATCGCAATACTTACCTTACCTAGTATAGGGTAAGGAAAGTAAAAAAAATAGTAGGCTTATATTATTTTTTTTAAATACGATTAGGCTAATATTTTATAACTACGCATTTAGTACAACCTCCAAACATGCATGAACATAATTTTAAAGGTACCAGTTTGCGCATTTATAATTTTTTAAGTGTAAAACCAATTTGTTTTTAAAAATGCCTACGCAAGTTAACAAGTTTGTTGTGTCGTTCCCGTTTTTTACCATTATTCTGGAAATAATCAAAAAATCTTCAAAAATGTTCCGCCCCCAGAAATTGCCGCCCTGGGCAATTGTCCAGTCTGTAAATTGTTAAATCGGGGCCTGATGATACTACTTTAACAGTAGTTAGCAAAAATTATAAAGATTTGGCTGATGCAAGTCTATGGCGGAAGATTGGTTCTGTGTAATTAACTTAAAACTAAAATATGTGACGAAAACAAAATTAATTAATTTTAGTCTACAGTCTAATCCTAAATTTATATGTAATGAAAGGTAATCCAAAGTTCAAATAATGCTAAATTTCTTATCATTACCCTTGACTCAAATTAATTTAAATTGGAAAAGTCACATTTCAGGTTTAGCCGAGTCACTGGCGTCAGTTTGCTTTGCTGTCAAAATGATTTCCTCTGTGACTAGTTTATTTTTCCTATGTCAGTTCTCGTCCAAGATATGGAGTGGCATTCTGGGGGAACTCTGTTGAATCAATTAAAATATTCCGTTAACGAAAAAGAATTTTACGCTCAATGTTCCATCTAAATTATAATCAATCTGGTATACCTTTTTTTTTAAAAAAAAAAACATACCTAATATTTTAACTTTCCCTTTTATTTATATTTATTTATTAAACTTTAATTTTCTCTAAGAGCAATCGTAATATATTTGAAATTAATCAACACCTCCGTCAACAACTTTTTCGAAATCCTGTTCATTGACTTACATTTTTTTAACGCATAATTTATTACTCTGGTATAAATAAATTTGTTCAATAAACTTCCAGAAAGTATGAAAAACATAAGTTCTATCCACAGTTTTAAGCGTTCACTCAGGTGCTTAGTCATATAAAATGCTATCTATCAAATGATCGTAACATATAACAATATATAATTATCTTGTCCGAATAACTAAGTACCATTTGGACACAGTGTATACGATTTGATTGATTCTTTTTGATTGTATCTGATTAACAAAATTATAAATTAGTGCTTACAAATAAACATATTTTTAAAACTAAACAAAACTGCCCTGCTCACAAATTTACAGAAACAATAAAGGAAACCCCTAAGTAATGAATCCTGTGTGTGTGTTGGGGGGGGGGGGGGTTCAATGTATCTACACTCACTGACAGACTCACTCATCACGATTTCTCAAAAACTACCGAACGGATTGGAACGAAATTTGGTATGTAGCTTCCTCTAGGGCCATAGGTGCTCACTAAGAAAGGGTTTGAAAAAATTAGAAATTTTAGAGGTGTTTGGGGGGGGTCAAAGTTATTAAATTACGATTTCTTCAAAATTAGCGAACGGATTGGAATGAAATTTGGTATGTAGCTTCCTCTAGGGTCATAAAAAGGTGAGCTTGCTCACTAAGAAAAGGTATGAAAAATTTTAGAGGGGGGGGGGGGGTGGGGGGGATCAAAGTTATAAAAAAACGATTTCTTCAAAACTACTGAACGGATTGGAAAGAAATTTGGTATGTAGCTTAATCTAGGGCCATAAATGTTCCCTAAAAAAGGGTTTTATAAAATGGAAATTTTAGGGGGGTTTGGGTAGTAAAAATGATTAAATCACGATTTCTCCAAAATTACCAAACAGATTTTAATGAAATTTGGTATGTAGCTTCCTCTAGGGCCATAGGTGCTCACTAAGAAAGGGTTTCAAAAAATTCGAAATTTTAGGGGAAGTTTGAGAGGATCAAAGTAATTAAATCACGATTTCTTCAAAACTACCGAACGGATTGGAATGAAATTTGGTATGTAGCTTCCTCTAGGGCCATAGGTGCTCACTAAGAAAGGGTATGAAAAATTTCGAAATTTTAGGAGGGGTTTGGGGAGATCAAAGTTACTAAAATCATAATTTCAGAACTTTTATTATTATGACAATAGTGCTTTTATTATTTAAGAACTATATATATATAAGCCAAATACCACTCACTGACTGAAAACTTAAAAAGAATACAATTACGTTAAAAAAAGACGTAAAATACCAACCACCACGGGCAACGCCGTACGGGTCAGCTAGTATATATATATATACATATAAAACAAAATTTTAAGATAATGTTGAGTTATCCATAGCCGACCGAGTACCCAATAAATATACACACAATTATTTACATTTAAATCTACAAAAAAAAATTTGACTTCTAGTCTTTTTATAAACATCGCATAGCCTACAACACATGCATATAACTTAAATTGACTTACATACATATACACAATACAGGTAAATTATAAGTCATACAAAAGCTAACATTTTATTTATTAATTATTATTATTATTATTTTTTGTTTGTGTTGTTTGTGTTTTTTTTTTTTTTTTTTTGTTAATACAACTACTTCACGTTATGTTCATCGTAGATATGTAGATATACACTATACACAGTACACAGGTACTCAGACTTAGCATACATACTTGCAAGGATGTAACACCAGAATATAATACCAAAACGTAACATTCAAGATATTACATTAAAATAAGAATGCGTCTTCAAATTCGAGCAAAATATTACGCAGCATACTGGAGAAGTTATGTCTGTTCGAACATGATTTAATTCTTACTGGCGTACGATTGAAACATTTAGGTGCTATATGTGCATAAGATTTCATAGAAATAGTGAAATTAGGTTTAGGTACAAAAACATTTGTTCTATTCCGCAATGTCAAAGCCTTGGCCCTAGTGTGCCATTTCTATATCTTCTATTAAAAAAGGTTCTCAATAAAATAAACAGGTTTTTAATAGGTAATGTATTCAGTTTTTTTGGAAAGAGGTGCACTGTGTTCGGTTTTAGGTTTATGCGATAAGATACGAACGAAATTCTTCTGCAGCGTAATTATTGATTTTAATGTTGTAACGTAAGTCCCTGCCCAAATTGCGATACCATTATTATTCTAACTTAGAACTAACCAGTGCAAAATATATAATTTTCAATACTTTCACGTTACATACGTATCTGAACAAATTAAATAGCACATTAAATATAACAGCCTGATATTAGCCTGATTTATGATTTAACAGAACGTAATTTGTTACATGAATGGAATGTGTATTGAGAGTGGGTTGATTACAAAACTCGAAATGAATTACTACTGAATTGCAAATTCACTTGTATAATTTAATTGAATACGAAACATTTATTTGAAGAACAATATTATGAGTGTTATTAGATTTACATCGCTGCCACAACAATATGGTTTAATTACTATTTGGCTGCTCGCTTGGGAGTGCACTAGCAATTAATTAGTTTTTGAATTAGTTCGGTAATTGATGAAATTATATTAAGTTAATTATTTCAGTATTTAGGAAGAAACTCGATAAACAACATTTGATAGTTTCCAAATATTCAAATATAATTTCAAATAAAATTCAAATATACAGACAGATAATATACTATATCTCGTACGTTAGCAAAAATACAGATTTTACTAAATTATGAAATACGTGTAGTGCAGGCGATATAATTTGTTTTTAAATTAATCAAATAAACATTCACTGTTGAATTTATACTTTAATTTAAATTTCCTGATGATTAACATTAATATCAATGACGAACTGTGCATTAAAAATAATTTTAATGTGCCGTTCAACCCAAAAGAACGTTTAAAATTTATATCCAAATGTTCATTAGCGTAGTAAAATCAAAAAGTTTCACAATCATCATATTTTACACCACTACATTGTTACAAAATATTAATTAACTAGCTGTCCCGATCCGGTTTTGCACGGAGAGGCAAATCAAAGTTAAATATGGGTATTCTTAGTAACTTTGACCTCCCCAAACCCCCCTAAAATTTCGAATTTTTTTAAAACCTTTCTTAGCGAGCACCCAGGGCCCTAGAGGAAGCTATATACCAAATTTCATTGCAATCCGTTATTTAGTTTTTGAGATTTCGTGATGAGTCAGTGAGTGGTATTTGGATTTTATATATATAGATAAAACTTTGTTACATGAGCACAATTGGGTGTATTTGTTATTATTGTATCAAATAAAATTTATATATAACATGTTAAACTCAATTGTCAAAGTAGTACTTTGATCTTTTGTGGAACTAGGCTATCAAATAGGAAAAGACGTGAGGCCTTTTAAAAATTCTTTTGATCGTCAGTTCTAGTTTAATATACCGTACTTCATTTATATTATTTGAAAATAAATTTTGACTAAAACGAATGTTTTTTATATTGTACTGAATATTATAATTATATTGAATTTTTATTACACAGAGAATTGCGTGCGTCGCGCGACAATTTTAAGCCTGTGTGCTATGGACTCACATGTGTGTCCGCTTTAAAATATTAGTGATTATTACGTCGAAAAGTTCAGAAATAAAAAATGAAGTAATTTCTACTCATTCAGGCTATAAATATAAAAAATAACAGGTCAGCTCCTAGCATGGGAAATACGAAATTTGCGTAGTATGAACGTGTTAAAGCCAAACACATACTTGGTCCATAACACAAAATAGGATACCTTCGACCAAAAACCTTATCGGTGACTTAAAAATCAATTTACATATGATACGGATTAGTTGTTTAGTTGAAAAAAGTCTTACTGCAGGGAACAAACTAACCAGCAGGAGTGCCCAGAAGGGAGTGATATGGCGCTCAGAGCGCCATCAAAACGAATTTTGGGGGGATTCATAATTGGGGGGATTTTTGAAACTATAAACAAATGTGACAATTTGTGAATCACAATTTAAAATTTGTGTATATACGGTAGGATGACAATAATAAATGAATATTATTAGCAAATGTATTGTTATTGTAGTAAAGGTAGTGCAGGAAGTAATCTACCCAGAGCCGGCTTAAGGGGGGTGCGAGGCGTGCGCCCGCACAGGGCGCCAAGCCAGCAGGGGCGCAAAAAAAATTGTGATAAATAAGGTTGCATCTTGCAAATAAAGTGTACATCTTGCAGTAAGGAATTTTAAAAAATCCAGTAGTGGCGTAGATTATAAAGAAAACTATTTTACTTTTACAATTGAAGCAGTTTTATTTCATTCCTAGACTAAGCAAACATAAACAAGAGCAGTGGGTTGAGTTGGTGGCGCTTCACAGCATAGTATGATTCATCCAGCCGGCCAACTCATTTTTTCTGTTTTTTACTTCATTCTCCCTCCCCTCCCGCCACCCGCTCCCTAGTCTCTCTACTTACCACTAATACAAAAATGGAATCCACATTTCCGCAGTATTGTGTCCTGAGCCCTGAACCGGATTTGTTGCAAGTGCTTTCTTTAGCTTGTTTTGTTTCACGTTCGTTTTCCCAGTGTAATTTCAACTACACTGCAGAAATAATATGCAAAAGCCTTATCATTAATAATAACAAATATAGCCTTCAACTATACGAAGAGCTAAAAATTATAAAAAGTATGATTAAAAATGTAGGAAATTTAAAAAAAATCATGATTAAAGGACTTGTGGATGTTTTAAACTTTATAACTGAAAACTGGTTTGCTGAGAACTTCCCAACCGTAACATTAGCATTAAGCATTATGCGCTAACACTTCCAGTTTCTGTTGCTTCAGGGGAAAGGAGTTTCTCTAAATTAAAAACAATAAAAAACTATCTGAGGTTTTCAATGTCCCAAGAAAGACTGGTCGGACTCTCCATGATATCTATACAGTGTTTGATTCTGAAAAATTGATATAAGCAAAATCGTTACTGAATTTGCAAACAAAAAGTCAAGAAAAGTATACTTTTTGTATTGGTGATTGGTGTGTTTTAACATAATCTCTGGTTTACATTTAGCAGTAACATTTTAGGTTGGTAAATTTAATTTTGAACAACAAAAATTCTGTATTATTCTTTTTAGCCGTTCTGTATTATTCATGTTTACAAAATATATTAAATAAATATATTTTTTTGTAATTTTTCACTGGCTTATTTTAGTTAAATCCTTGCCATAAATAATTCAATCAGATAGACTAGTTGGTTTTGGCAAACTCATTAACTCTATACCGACAAATTCCATAAATTAAAGAAGCAGAGCTATAAAAACTTGATATTTTTTGTATCTTAAATATTTAAAAACATGCAGTTATGCATCTTGAACCTTCAGTTCTGAGAAGATCAAAAACTATCTCAAAATGCATTAAAACTCACCAAATATCACTAATTTAAAAAAATCTTTTTAGCCTCACTCCCCGGACCCCCCGGTAGGGGCGCGCTGCCCAAGATTCGCACATGCGGCAGTTTACTCTTGAGCCGGCTCTGAATCTACCTATTTTTTATAACTAAGGTATTTTTTGTCCAATGTCGGTATAATTCTCTCGGTTTCGGTAGAATCTTGGTGTGGTGCCCAACCCTCCTTTACTTCCTGTCTCCTGCCGCCCCGCGAACTTGGAGCATTGAAAAGGGCGTTCAAATACAAATGTCAAGACGAGTTATGTAATACAATGCACCGCAATGACACTTACATACTATACTAGTTCATGGGTTCATAACGAGTATTTAAAGGGTTTTGAAGTTTTTATTTGGTCAACAAACCATGTAATTAATCTTTTCGTACATCTACAGCGAGCGCATTTAGATCTTCTATACCTAATAATGGTATTAAATTAGCATTTAACATGAATCGTCCATTATAAGTAAACCAATTAAGAACTGTTAAAACCGTTAAGAAAGAACTTAATAGAAACCCTTAAGACCTGACATCAACAGCTAACCCGAAAACACATCAGTATCAGAATAAAGGTAAACATTGTGCAAGAATATGTATTGCAATAATAATAAAAGCTTACTTTCCAATTATCAGCATTCCCAAATTTAACTGTAGGCCTAATGTAGAGAATTCTTCTTTCATTGGCAGGCACTAGCTATTCCGCCGAGAGAACCATGAGTATATATATATTGAAAATTGTAAAAAATCGACTTCGCAGCAGTAACAGTGACAAGTAGTTGTCTAATCTGTTAATTCTAGCCTCTGAGAAAGACATTTTCAAAGCAATTCCAAATGACGGTATAATTAACGAATTTGCATTGAAGACATAAACAAGAAAACACTTTTATTTTCATCAAGTAAATGTTAAATAGAAAACTATACAAACAATTTCGTGTTTTACTTTTTAATTTCTGAGACATAGCCGATGTATCAACAAAATACTGATTTCGGTCGCTAAGATCTTCAACTTTGTTAGCTTATATAGTTATATATACTTTATCATATTCATTGTTAATAACATCCTGTACTGTAATATAATTCATTGTTACAATAAACTATTTCTTACACCATTAAATACTTTTTATTTGAAGCTACAAAATCTCTGATTCCTGATTGGATTAATATTGCAGATATGTACAGTACAGTCAGGGCCGGCGCAAGGACCATGCGGAACATGCTGACGCATGGGGCGATGCCAGTGAGGAGGCGCCGACGTGCAAGCGAAGCCGGCGTCGGCGGCACGACGGCAAAAATTTCAAGACCAACGCGCCTTCAAAATTTTCCGAAAATATTTTTTGCACCGAAAAATGTTTTCCTAAAGACGTGGCCGCCCTTTTCGGGTTTTAAAAGAAACTCCCTATTTCTGTTTAGCGCTTTTTTAGGGACAGGCAGATAACCGCTATAGGGCACCATCCTTTCAGAGTCGGCGCCCTTTA
>JAGFPH010009422.1:0-12461 GCA_018207615.1 Philaenus spumarius | reverse complement strand
AACCACCGAAACCGGTAATCCAGAAAGGATATATTTTAGAGTGCTCGTCGGATAAAAATAAGGTAATTAATTAACCATTATTATAATAATTGCATTCTTGGAAGCTAAATAACATCATGTACAAATTAATTGTTATATTTTCATTTTTTATATGTTATATTCTTCTTAAAACTGAAAATGTGTACATTTGTTTCTTACAACATACATAGAAAAAGAATCATAGATTTATATTTTGTCGTGAGCTGCTAATGGGTGAAAATGTAGTAGTAGCAACCGCTATAATAAAATGTTGCTTGTTATACTTTCCTTAAAGCTAGAGAATAAACTCTTAATTTACATATTAAGTACCAGGAGACCGAGCTAAAGCTCGATTATAAGCAGGGCTATGATTTCAATAATAAATATTGGATTATTGAGTTTTGAGGTTAGGCCTATAACATTAAACAACTAAATAAAGGGTATATATAACATTAGGCTTACCTGTAATAAAAATACAGTTTAATGGATTAACCATAATCTCAACGCTATGCCTCAGAAATAAGTCAGGCCTAAAATAAAGTTTAATATTTCAATATCGATTTAGGCCTAGGGCCTAGTTCGCTCACGTCAATAACTATTATTGCAATTTCCGTGAACATCGTTTAGGTTAGGCCTATAAAATTAAACAACTAAATAAAGGGTATGTTTATTTAGCATAAGTATTCGTTGCCATGGTAACTATAAATAGATACAACATTAGGCTTACCTCTAATAAAATACAGTTTAAAAGAAAACAGATGATTATTGTAATGGTATTGAAAACATTTGCATCAGCTGTGCTTCGTTTAGAAGAAAACAGATGATTATTGTAATGATATTGAAAACATTTGCATCAGCTGTGCTTTGTATTGTTTAAAATGGACAAATTTCACTTTTTAATTTAATAAAAAGACGTAGAAAACGAATTTTCCCAGACTGGTGACCATTTCCAATCGATTTCTCGTGGCCAAAAGCCCGATATAAAATCAAAAAATCAAAAATCCTTAGACGGAGATTCCAGATCCATTTAGCAGACAGACAATTATCTCTCGCTTTAGAAGATAAGATAGTAGACCTATTAATAAAAAATATTTGCATTTGCTTCGACGCGAGTCACCTCGGGAGTCGGCGAGCGAAGCGAGCACTGGTCGGAGCCCTCTATTTTGTTATAATTTACTACTTTTTGACATCTTGAAATTTTATAAGCGGGAGGAATAAAAATGGAAGACTAATTTAAAACGTCCAAGTAGGTTAGAAATGAAACATCATCGAATCATGTTACATATAATTAATTTTGCTATTAATTGTTTAATATTTTCATGTATATAAAGTAACTGCATCGGTCTTTAAATTAGTTTTAAGTATAAAGCTTGTATAACAGTTCGTGCCACTTTGAATTAAAACTGTTTTTCAATTAAAAAAACTAAGAATGTTGTTGTATATAATTATGATTAACGTATTTCATTGTACCCTGACTTCACTAATAGGCCTATGCTATTATTTTTCTGTTGCAGAACCTAAACAAAGTGGGGAGTGTCGTAGAGTGTGGAGTGTTTCGACCGACAGATTTCTCAACGAATCTAATAATACTTTTATGTTAATATCTTTATCGAAATAATCGTGAATTGAGCACTTAGAGTCAACAGTTTACAAACTAAAATCTGGTATTTAAATTCTTACTATTGGTGTATGGTTCATAAATTTGGGTTTAATTGTTTTAATGAGTATGCATAATATGTAGGGTAACTTGAAAATATCCGAAGTGAATTTATTTGTTTTGTCAATCATCGGGGATATATTTTGCTTAAATTTGTTTCAAGTTTTTTATTAGTTTTAGAAGTAAACATAACACCATCTGTATTAAAGTTTGTTTAATAGAATCACACACTTTTAACTCCTAAAAATGTTTAAGCTTATTACAAAATAATAATAATCTTAAATCTACTGTATAAATGATATATTGACTTTAACTAATCATAAAATGAAAATGCATTAAATATATAAATCGCTGTAAACAATGAAATGTTCGTCTTCAAAGTATACTAAAACCTACTTACCTCCAAAGTGTTGCTTCAGAAATTAAAGTATTGTTATAATAAAAAGTTTAAACTCAAACTAAACAAACAAACAAACTGTGTAAAGTAATTTAAAAACGTAAAACAATTAATTCCTAACCCATAACTGTGACTAAAAGAACAATGAAGCTTGTAATATTTATCCTCAGTTTGACTTGTTATCCCGGAGGAGTTTTACTGGGATGGGGACAACAGAGGAACCAATCCGGAGTAAGGATAGGCACGTCCAGTAGGGGGAGTAGTGTTGGTGGTACAACAGGAAGGGGTGGAAGTGGTATCAAACTGGGAAATGCAAACAAGGGGTTTACCATGAGAAATATTAGCACCACATCCACTACTACTTCGACACAACCGCCGGAGGTCCATCCTGCTCCTCCGTTGGAATCGCACAACTATCAGGGACGCGTTAACAAAATACACGTAAGTTCCAGTTTGAATTTATTTGTTTCTATATAGATATACTAGCTGACCCGTACGGCGTTGCCCGTGGTGGTTGGTATTTTCAGTCTTTTTAACGTAATTGTATTCTTTTTAAGTGTTCAGTCAGTGAGTGGTATTTGGCTTTTATATTTATATATATATTAAATAATAAAAGCAATATTGTCATAATAATAAAAGATCTGAAATTATGATTTTAGTAACTTTGATCCATCCAAAACCCTCCTAAAATTTCGACAAGTTTCATACCCTTTCTTAGTGAGCACCTATGGCCCTAGAGTCTAGAGTAAGCTACATACCAAATTTCATTTCAATCCGTTCGATAGTTTTTCATGAGAAATCGTGATGAGTGAGTGAGTGAGTGGTATTTCGCTTATATATATATATGTAGATATATGTATATTAATATGTTTAACAGGTAAGTTTCATGGCGTATTAAGACGTTTTGGGTGTAAACTAACGAATGACTGTGTAAGAAAAGGTTTAAGTCGTAATGTAAGGACTGTGAATAGAGAAAGAAAGTTTATATTCCACATCTCTCGAAACAATCATTAGATTTTAAATGAACTAAATGTTTAAAATTTGATGTTTGTTGTTTCCAAATTATATGACAGCAATAATAATACAGACACGTTGTTACAAACCACTTGTATTATACCTTGTTGACCGAGAGTTTAAAGTGAAGCACCACCTTACAATGGCTGACGTATTGGGCCAATGAGGAAAACGAACATCACGTGTGGAACGGGTGACTCTGCGCATGATTCACAGTAGTTCTTAATAAATAAGCATTCTCTTCACTAGAACACCCTAACGTTCACGTTCGTCCTTGCGGTAGGTCCGCGTGTGACACTGTCTGCCCGGTCCGTACATATTGTAGAGGAGGTGCTTCACTTTAAACTCTCGGTGAACAAGTTATAGTGTAGATGAAAGTGACCAAAAAATGTAAAAAAATGGGAAAACTTAATTTTTTTCTTTAAATAAAATGACACTATATAGGCCTACCCACTGGTTATATCAAATCAAAATATGGACAGTATAAAAAAAGGATAAAAGAGGTAACAACAAAAATAAAAGTTGAATAAACATAGCAAACTTTCAGCTAAGAGAGAAGCTGATATATATAACAGTGATGCCAGATTAGCAGTTTGTTTGATTAAAGTAAGAAGTGTTACCAACTTATACAGAATGTCATGAAAACCCTTAGTGAGCATACAGGATCGGATTGCATACTTTAGTAAATCAGTAAAGCTTTGTCGTGTTAGGCTTATTCCATTCGAAATCCGCCATTTATTTTCACAAAAACTCACTGTAACTCGAGAAATAGATAAGATAATGTTTTTAAATTTTGTGTAATCATTTTGTATATTACGATTTACAGGCGTACCAAACGTAAAAAATTATATTTTCAATATGGCGGTCGACACAAGTTTATAACGTGGAATAACTTGAAAACCGTTAACTTTACAAACAATTAACAAGAGACAAAGTATTGTTCTTTTTTTAACGACAGAAAAAATTTGTTATTTGTCGTTTCTGTAGGTCAAAGGATAACCGAGCTATAGACAAACAACTGAAAACACAATTTCTTGGTAATTGTCTACAAAATTAGATTAAAACCAACAGATTTGAATTGTAATAGTTTTAATAAATAAGATAAAATCCATTGCCCTGAAATACAAATTCAAATGTGGCTCTTTATTAAAATAAAGTCGGAGGATTGCTGACTTATTTAATGAAAGCTGATATTTGTCATTGCAGTATCCACTAAAATGGTATTAATTAGCTAAACTCTTAGTTGTGGAAAGTTATCTTGAATAAAGTCAAATGAAATGTACATAGAGGTTAAGGTTAACTTCAGGTATAGAGCACTATTTACGCTGCGATAGTAAAATGTAGTATCAATTTATGAAGCAGTTTTCGTTCAGATTCACTTACTCAGAATTTTTACTCGTGGAAATAAAAACTCTCTTATATTTTTAAAATCCTACTGTAGTTTCTTGATCACTTTTAGGTTTTAAACAAATTGAAGATGATCTTTTGCTTTTTGAAAATATATTAACAGTGTGCAATTTAGTCAAACTTCAAAAAGAAGATTTAAAAGGTTTTTTCTACGTAATTTTTTATAAATACAACATCCTACTTTTTTATCAAAAATATGAAATGTTAATCATTTATACAAATTGTTCTAGAACCTTTTGCCAATACTGTACTGTTAAGTGTTTTTATTTGCCAAAGATAGTAATTTATGAAATGTCCTAAAGTATCTAGCTTTTACCAATGACTACATATCAATAAGAAGAAAAGTGCCCATGTTAAGCCTCGGGTCCATAAATTTAAAACGGCGAAGTTGGCTACCAATTTCAATGTTAAAATAACCTAACCAAGCCTTCACTTTTAAGCATATTTTTTTATACTTTCTTCAAAACACTAAAGTTGAATTTTTTCTTCTTAACGTAAAATAGATTTTTTTTGCAATATCTCTTTTTGCAACTGAGTAAAACATTTATCAAGTTTACTATTTTTTACTATATATATCATACATTTATAAAAACGATTTTTGAAAATGTATTCAGCAATCATCAACTGCATATTACAGCACTTCAAAATGAAACCAAATTTTTTAAATTTATTCCAAAATTAACTGGAAAATTACTTATTCTGCAGCATTGCTCTTATGGAAATCAGATTCAATATGGCGGACAGGGTATCCCCTTTTAAAAATTCAGAGCAGAGAAGCAGATATAAAAGTGTGTTTGAGCCATCGGCCGCTATGATTCGAGGGTCACGGCACAGATAAAAGAAGTTCTTTTATCACACATGACAGTCGGACCCATCTGTCGCTCCTTCTCTTTCCATCCTTTTCCCACACTCGGCCGGCAAAACGCGCCCTGAGAGCTCCTAGCGACTGATGACGCAAACTTTCTTTTATACTTACTTTCCTGGTCTGAATCCTACCCATTTAAACTGTTCGCCTTAATGATATGTAGTCATTGCTTTACACTGAAGCTAAGCTAATTTGTTTTGTAGTATGATATACTAAGTTTCGCATATATATAAAAGTCAATGGTTTATCCACTAAAGTCAAACTGCAAATTGCATGCAAAACGTATTAAATCTACAAAAACATTACAAGAGAAAAAATTACTTGGAATTTTCTTTTTTGGTACTTTTCTAAACAACAAAAAAGACTAGAAAAAATGTATTATTTTTTATGTAGCGAAGTTATTTTGTTATCCTACAAAAAAAAATTGCAAGAACAGTTTTGTTTGTTTCTTGTAAATATTTTGCATGGTTAGTGTTTTTGGAGATATTAAAAAATAACATTTTTGAAATACCTACATTTTGAATTAGGAGAGAGAAAATAACATTTGTTTTGGTTGTTTGGTTTTTATTAAAATTGACAATTTAAAATACAAAATGGTTGCTTTATAAAAAAATTTCCTTTTATATGTTTTAATTATGATATTGTCTTTATGTCAGAAAAAAACTAAAAATATTAATATAGAGTTCTGAAACACATGTTAAAAAATGTTATATATTTTTTGTCAAAATTGTATAACCCGGTTTATATTTATTCGTGAAAAAATTAATTACAAACTTGACCAAATATGATCCGTACAGTGTGAGTAGTATTTTTTGCAGTTTACACAAAAGGAAATCACAAACATCATCTTTTAAAAATTTAAAATACACACTAGTGTTTCTCCTTGGCAAAAATAATTTCTTTTAAAAATGCAACCATTCTTTTCTTCCTTTTTAGTATTGTTTAATTTTACCTTGATATTAAGTAATATAAGATTGCATAATTTAACTGTTGCGTTCCCTCTCTCACAACTGTTTTTTTTTTTATAAATTGCAAAATAAGTTTTAGCAAGAAAATTACAGATTTGTTTATAAATTAAAACTCCGCCGTAAATTTGTCCGACTGACTAAAAATGAACTCGGATAAAACAATTGAACGCATTATTCTTTTAAGTTACGAAATACAATGTAACAAGCAGTTGTTATGTAAGTTGTATATTTCTATATACTACTTAACAATCGTATTGATACAGTTTCGTTTATTAATTAATTCAAACGACACATTTATTTAATTTTAGGTGTAATTAACTGTGATTTTAGTTATAACTTATCGAACGAATGTAGTCTATGTAAATATATATAACAGATTCTTAACTAATAACAACTTGGTTGAAAGTAGGGATCTAGCAAGTAATCGAAAACCGCTGACTTAACAAAAACAATTATTTTTAAATGATAAACATATCTTGTTTTTTATTATTTCTTTAACTTAACATACTGCCAAGTTATTGTCTAAAACCTACATATTTTGTATCTTTTTAAAATATTGTATACAAAATTTATAGTTTTTAGCCAATAAACGGGTTATGTTTTAAGTTACAGAAATAAAAAAAAACCGTTATGTTTATTATTTGTTTTTTATTGAAGTTTTTTGTAAAGTTAGTCCTTTTCAGGATATTTTACGTTAAAAATGTAAAATGGCCGCCATTTTGAAAATTTATGAAAAAACTATTTGGTTTTCTGTTCATGAGTAAAATATGTCATACAAAATATGTATCCAAAATTTGCGTTGTTTAAATTTCCTACATCAAAAGATATTGATTGTTTGTAAAACAATCCAAAATGGTGGATTTCCGAACAAAGTATTTCCGAAGGCAGGTTTAGATGAGCATTGTTTTTTATTTAGTAGAAGACGTCCTGAAAGTTTCTTCGTGGATCACCCTGTATAAAGCACACATTTTAAAATAGGCATATACAATTCTTCCCTATTACCCATTATAGGAATTTATACCGAATCGGTTGCAATGTTAATGTAATATCTTCTAAATTCAAACTAAGTTTACTGTGTAAATGAGAATGGTAGAGAAGGCAAACAATTTATCAGGTGTGCTTCAACTATAACTAAATTAATTTCACTGTATCTATTTAAAGGTAACCTGTTATTAAAGACGCGCTGTTTTGTGTTCCAGGTGGGTTTAGTGATGCCGCAGAGTTCGTTCGCGAAACGTGATTATACAAAAGCCGTCAACAGTGCGCTAACGTGGCTTTCGCGAGCCAAAATACAGAAATTATCTCGCTTCAAGAAGCACGAGATTCAAGTCCACTTGACCATGAAATCAATGACGCCCAGCCCAACAGGTAATTCAATAATCCTGTTATCTGTTAAGGCATGAAACCACGCCTTGAATTAATATCTTACTTAGTAAAGAGCTGAATTAGAATGTGTGTACCAGTAGTCGTAACATGTGAATACGTAGACGTTACGGATTTTAATCAATGTAAAAACATATGTTGCTGTTTCTGCTAAAATTTTAAAAAATTACTAGTTATGTAAGTATTGTGCAACTTTTAATCCTTAAAAAAGTAAACCACTTATTTTTGCTTCTCCTTGTTCGGTTTTCTAAACGGACATTAGATATATAAAATAGATAGATTTGATAATCAACCTTATTGACATGAGCTAGAGAGTAAGTCCACGGCCACACTATGCGATTTTGTCGCATGCGATTAAACGCGTGCGACAATGAAATAATTTGAACACATTGAATCAAATGAAGGTGGCCACATCATGCGACAGCGACCTGCGACAGATTTCCGAACGCAACTGGCTGCGTTTCTTGGTTGCTGCGAAAAAAACGCATCCCTTGTCAGCTTATGGAGCCGGCCACGAGTATGCGACAAGTCGCAGCGTATAGCCTCCCCCACTCTGTGCAGTCCTGCCGTTCCAGTGTTCTGAGTTGAGATTGGCAGTATATTATTTATTCTAAACATGTGGGATGTTGATATTTTTAATAGTGAAATCAATACTCGGCCCGCAATATGGGATAATACTCTGAAAGAGTACAGTGATAAGGACTTAAAATCCAAATCGTTAACAGAAGTGGCTAGAATAGGTACTAACAACTTTTACCAACTGGACACCAATGTAAAAAACAAACAAGGTAAGAATTTATTGTTATTTATCAATGTTAGCAAGGACATAAGACTACTTTTAACCCTAGAACTGGTATTTTATTTTCTCTTTCGATCTGTGCCTTCCATTTTGTCATAGCTTTTATAGTTTCCGAGAATTATATTCAATTAATTAAAATGGGGTTTTTACCCCCAAAAAAACAAATATAGATAATTTAGCTTATATCTATGATCACTGACCAATAGCTACATTTGGCTGCCAACCGTTCTTCTGATGCGATCGATGTTTTAAACATTGTATTCTGTTTTCTTATGGCATCTTGGACACACGTCAATAGTTCATCAAATGACGAAGTACTCATTCCAAAATAAGAAAAACAATTTCGTCGTCCTTCCTACGAAATGCCATTAAAGTTAAATGCCCTTGGATTACAAGAACAGCATTTAAGGGATGAACTCCAAATCTGCATTTCCTCTGCTTCTTTAAAAGGTACAACCTAACAGCAATAGCCAGAAGCAAGTTCTCACTCTTCATCGAAGTCATCTTGAAGACTGTGTGGCCACCCCCTTGCGACAAAGTGCAGCGAAACAAAGTCGGCTGTACGCGTGCGGTTAGTGTGTCTGTACGCGTGCGTCTGTACAAAATCGCATAGTGTGGCCGTGGCCTAAGTGTTTCCGGAAGAAACCTCATCATAATTGCTTTACTTAAAATTTTATAAATTTTTTAACACAGGTGAGATTTGTACCACCTATAGTAAGTTTTGGAAGACGTGCTGGGCAGATAGATGGTACATGTCAAATTCCCTAATCAAATGAAATGTGCGATTGCACTTACCTCAATTTGAAATATTACCCTTTTGACACTTGGTTTACCATTTACAAATAAAGTATACTCAAAGTTAATTAAACTGATTTTATTGTCAGTAAAAAAAATTATACGCCCTTAATAATAAAATATGAAATTTATATGCCCTTAATGAAAATACAATAATTATTAAATAACCCTCCCAAAAATTTTATTAATAAAACCCACCCGTTTTATTTTAGTCAGAATTTAATTTACAATAATATAAAAAAATTACACGTATAGATTTAGTACAATTATAATAATTGGCACAGGTGTGTCTACTTGAACACAAATGAGATTTTAGCTTAAATCTAACAATAGGCACACTATCTCAAATCTTAAGTCTATCTGGCCAGTATTATTTATAATTATTTAAAATAAAAATGAAGTTAATAAGAATGATATTTAAATTTGGAAAAGGTTGTGATATCACTTAGTTAATTCAGAGATATAATCCTTTGAGGATTGGAATCTCTAAATTGGCATGCTACTCCACCCAATTATATATTAAATAAGCCTTGTATTTAATTATTCAGCCTAAACAAAAATATATTGCAAACGACAAAAATCACCTTACACTTCCTGCAGAAAGTGAAGGTTAAATAAATAGGTTGGTAATTGTAAATGTAACATAGTTCAAAACAGTAACACTTTGTAGAATAGTTTATGCTGCAGAATTAAAACTGGTGAAATTGTCTATTGCAGTTAATTGGCACATTGTGGACATAAACTTGCTTTGAAAACAGATGTTGTGCCCTGGAAGTCTAAGTTGAATAATTAAAGTTGAAGTAGAATTGTAATTGCAAAGTTGAAGTTGAAATTAAACTTGAACCCAGATTATACTGTTGAAAAAAACATTTGTTTTAGTTAAGTTTCATTTTCCATGCAATCAAGCTAATACAAGGTTTAACAAGCTCTGACACATTTTGAAGTTGCATGTTTCACATTATAAGGTTAAGCTCTGATAATTTACTAAATCAAGCTAATTAAATAATTCTCAAAGAAATTTGCCATGTACGTTAATTTTTCTTGAATACATTTGCACAGAAATTATTGAAGTGAAATTTATTATAAAAACTCCAAATGAAACAAAACACCAAATAAAATACTTTACTTTCTTAATTAAAGTTAACTTGTTAATTAGGCTAAAAACAAGAATTAGGCTTTTAATTGGCTGATTTTGAATAGAAAGGCTTTCTTAAAGTAAATGACATTGTCTAGTTTATTATTTAAAATTATTTTACACACAAATGAAATACTATGAATAAACCAAGTGGTTGTATAAATGTGAGCACTAACTCTTACCTGAGTTGGAAGCTATGTAGAATTACACATGTTTAATATGAAAGATCGGGAAGTTAAACTATTACACGTACATTGTTGAGGCTAACATTACTTAATTTAATAAAATGACTTATGCACAAACACTTCCCGACATTACGCAAGCACACATGTGGTTAACCTTGTCGTGTAACGAATTCGTTTTTCTAGCAATGAATAAAGACATGAAAATGAAATGGCTTCTCTCTTATCTTAGCATGTCGCTAGCGCTAATCTGGCTGGTTGATGAAGCAACGCATTGCAAGCCAGTTACAGCCAGGATCACAGCTGTTGCTGAGTTACGTCTTCTGTCCGCTAGGTACCGTGGGTGTTCAGTGTATTGAGGCAGTTAGACAGTTAAATTGGATCCGAGAGTGGATTTATGATCTAAATCGTGGCGCGCTATTTAAATAACGGCACAGATTGTATACTATAATTTTAATATTAGGATATTTTGTTAAGTTTGGCAATATGTAACGACTATGGAAAACATTTATTTGATTTCTTTTACTTTTAAAAAAGCTATATTTATAAAAAAATTTAGTTGATTGTTAATCTGCCAATTCGAAATTAAATGAGTTTGTCTCAGATTCGTAAATTACGACCAAAAACTCTACTTTTTAGTTTTTCATTGAGATAAGATATTTTTCGATATTATACCCTAAATTTTAAGTCTATCATTTTTTTATTTTTAACCTCATGTTTAGGGAATAAATCTTTATATTTTAAAAAGGCTAGGCTAACTGGCAAACTCGTGACGATGACGTCCAAAGATGAGAAAGTAAAATTGTGTATGTGGATTATTTATACATTTTTATGTATGTAACTTTATTCTGTTCTTAAATTTATATTTCATCGAATTTTGAAGATAGTCTTTTGTAATTTGCAGGAAATCGTTGATTAACATTTAAGTTATAATTCGTGATGACAACAATTACAAATTATCAATTTTAATTAAAGTTACTTGCTCGTAAGTAAGACAAAAAACAAGATTTTCATTTAAAAAAAGTAAAACATCGCCGAAAACTGTATTATCTACCAACTATACTATACATTGGAGCTTTCTGCATATTTAAAGCTCTGCTCTAGTAAAAGAGATAGCAACCGGAACTCCAGACCGTTACCCTATTGCCGTATCTAAACAGTGCAATTTCTTGCGGCTGAGCGCTTTGACATCGCCTAATTTAAAACCATTTCATAAATCCATCTGTTGTAATTGAACACTGAAAAAAATATTAAAATTGTGGCTTGCGATTAACTTTTAATTATAAATTTTTTATTGTGTAAGGAAAAAAGTTAAAACTTGGTTCATACAAAATTTAAATTACGTGAGAAATGAACGGAATTTAAAAAAAAGGAAACCCAAGATGAATGCGTATTGTGACTATGGTTAAAATGAGACCTTGCAAACAATTTTATGATAAAAAAAAAGAAAGCAGTCACGGCACTGCCGACAGAAGTAGGCCTAATAACTGTAATGAATATAAATCGTTGGTCATACTGGTTTAATCTGAAATTTGAGTGTTTTAACACTGCCAAGTAAACTATTTTAACATAACTTACAAAATTTTGAAGTACAATGTCCATTTCAGAGGTATTACCAAGTAAACTATTTTAACAAAACTTACAAAATGAGGAAGCACAATGTCCATTTCAGAGGTATTACCAAGTAAACTATTTTAACACAACTTGCAAAATGTTGAAGCGCAATGCCCATTTCATAGGTACAGTATTACCAAGTAAAATATTTCATCAAAACTTACAAAATGAGAAAGCACAATGTCCATTTCAGAGGTATTACCAAGCAAACTATTTTAACAAAACTT
>JAGFPH010009421.1:5286-17847 GCA_018207615.1 Philaenus spumarius | reverse complement strand
TGTGACACAGATTAAAATATTAGAGGAAAAGTATATTAATTTATTGTTTCCAACAACAGTTCCAATAATTTTTGTAATGCCCACTAGTTTACAAAATATATAGAATGTCATCTAAACTCTTTAAATTTTTATTATGTAGGTAAACTCCCGATTTATTATGTAGGTACTAAAAGTTTTCAAAATATATTTTAAAATGTTTTATAAAGTAAATCATGTAAATAATACTAATTCCACCACTTTGAAGGAAAAATATAGTCCCATCCACTTGGATACTTAAGAAAAATGTATAAAAGTGTTAAAGAACTTATGTAAATTAATCCATTTGTTTAATTATTTTTAATAAATCTCAAGTTTTGATTTCATACTGACTTTTATTTGAAGGAAATAGAAAAATCAGTGCACAGGATACGAAAAGTCCACAATTGGATATGAAAAATGTGTAAAAGTGTATAATAATTAACGTAAAACAATCTATTTGTTTAATTATTTTTAATAAATCTCAAGTTTTGGTTTCAAAGTGAGTCTTATGTAGCAAAAAATAGAAAAATTAAATTTATAAAAATGAAAAATTTATAAAAGTGCAAAATTATTAACATAAATTAGTCATGGACCTTATATGTATTATATTTAATCAATCACAAGTTTTTTTTTCAAATTGATTTTTATGTAACAGAAATTATAAAAGTGAAATATGAATGTAAGTGCACAAAAGTTTGAGAACTTAAAACAATAACATACTTGTGTTATTATATTTGTAAAGAAATATTATTCAACATTTCAAACTTTTTTTATTTCCCGATTTATTATTTACTAAAAGTTTTAAAAATATATTTAAAACTGATTTCTTAATAATAAACCATAAATATTTCTATTTCCACCACTTTGATGGAAAAAATATAGCCCCGTCCACTTGAATACTTAAGAAAAAATTTATAAAAGTGTACGATGATTAACGAAAATAAATCTATTTGTTTAATTATTTTTAATAAATTTTAAGTTTTGCTTTCAAAATGACTTTTATGTAAAAGAAAATAGAAAAATGAAATTTATAAAAATTAAAATTGTATGAAAGTGCAAACTAATTAACGTAAATGTAACGTAAATGAATCTATTTGTTTAACTATTTTTAATAAATCACAAGTTTCGGTTTCAAAATTATTTTTATATAAAAGAAAATAGAAATATAAGTGCACAGAACAATAATAAACTTGTGTTATTACATTTGTAAAGAAATATTATTTCCTATTTCAAATTTTTATATTACCCGATTTATTTTTTAGTAAAAGTTTTATAAATATATTTAAAACTGATTTCTTAATTAGTAAACATAAATATTTCTATTTCCACCACTTTGATGGAAAAAATATAGCCCCGTCCACTTGGATACTTAAGAAAAAAATTATAAAAGTGTACGATAATTATTAACGTAAATTAATCTATTTGTTTAATTAATTAGTATTAATAAATTTCAAGTTTTGGTTTCAAAATTACTTTTATGTAGCAGAAAATAGAAAAATGAAATATAAATTATATAAGTGCACAGAAGTTTAAGAACTTAAAACAATAATAAACTTGTGTTATTACATTTGTAAAGAAATATTATTTCCATTTCAAATATGTATTATTTTCCTATTTATTATTTACCAAATTTTTCAAAATATATTTAAAAAATATTTTCTTAAGTAAATCACATAAAAGTTATGAATAAATACTTAAAAAAATATAAAGTATATTAATTTATTGCTTCCAGCAGCAGTTCTAATGATTTTTATTATGCCCACTAGTTTACAAAATATATAGAATGTCATCTAAAAGTTTAAAAAATTTATATTTCCCGATTTGTTATGTACTAAAAGTTTTCAAAATATATTAAAAATTGTTTTCTAAAGTTAATCATATAAATAATTCTAATTCCACTACTTTGATGGAAATACAAACCCATCCACTTGAACACTTAAGAAAAATGTGTTAAATGTGGATCCACTTGGATACTTAAGAAAAATGTGTTAAATGTGGATCCACTTGGATACTTAAGAAAAATGTGTTAAATGTGGATAAAAGTGCTAAATAATTAATGTAAATTAGTGTATATGTTTAAATATCACGGACCTTATATGTATTATTTTAATCAATCACAAGTTCTGGTTCAAAATGACTTTTATGTAACAGAAAATAGAAAAATTAAATATGAATATAAGTGCGTAGAAGTTTAAGTACCTTATTTTATTACATTTGAGAATTTATCTTACCTTATAAGAGAATTTGAAGGAAAAAACCTTAATATTATTATTACTTTGGAAAACTGAGTTGTCTAACCATGAAAAACTATGTGAAATTTTGTTGATTAACCTAAAAAATTGGGTGAAATTTTTGGGGTGAACCTAATAATTGTTAAAAAAATACAGATTTAACCTAAGAATCGGTTAAAAGTTAAAGGTTTAATTAATAAATATCTAAACTAAGAACCAAACCTATTTCAATTCTTTAGGCCTAATCGGAATCATTTAGTTATTCGTTACTAGCCGGCCCGATCCAAATGTGGGTGTCGACTGAAAAATTGGGTGTCGACCTAAATATTGGGTGACATTTTTGGGGTGAACCTAAGAATTGGGTAAAAATTTAAGATTTAATCTAAACATTGGGTAAACATTTTGTGGTTTACCTAAGAATTGGTTAAAAATAAGTGAACTTTTAGGGGTTAACTTAAAATATGATACAATTTTGGTAACTGGCTCAATAGTTACGTCACTCAAACCTAACATTAACCTGAAAACTTTGTAAGTTAACGTGAAAATTTTGGGATTAACCTAAGAATTGGTAAAAATTATAGGTTTAAGGGTCTGCTGTAGGGCGGCCAACTTTTGTTTTTATCATATAAGAGCAATGTTAAATTTCAAACCATTTATTTCGTTTACTTTTTATCATAAAATTGTTTGCAAGGTCTCATTTTAAGCACAGTCACAATACCTACGCATCCGTATTGAAATTTACATTTTTTTAAATGCTTTTGATTTGTCATGTAATTGAAATTTTGTAAGTACAAAGTTTGAATTTTTTTCCTAACACAATAAAAAATTTATAATGAAAAATATTTTGCAAGCCGGATCCGAAATTTTATAAAGAATATTCAGTTTTTTTTTCAACACTCAATTACAAAATATAGACTTATAAAATGGTTTGAAATGAGGCAATGTCAAAGCGTTCAGCTACAAGAAATTGCACTGTTTAGATAGGGATATAGTGAGAAGCGCTTTCGTTTCCGGTTGCTTTCTCGTTTACTGGAGCAGACCCTTAATCCTTAGAATTGGGAAAAATTTGGGTGTTGACCTAAAAATGGATGAAATTTTTGGGGTTAACCTAAGACTTGGGTAAAATTAAGGGTTTACCTAAAAGTTGGGTAAAAACCTTAAATATCGTTTTTAAAATCAAAACTGTAGATAAAATAATATAGGGTGATATTTTAGTTTTAAAAAATAAAGAAAACAATTCCAAAATGTTTCTTTAGAGAGAAATACTTACCGATATTTTTGGAAGAGTAAATATAATTTGTTTAAAAACTATAGATTAACATAATTTTATCGACAAACCATTTATAAAAACACTATCTTTATTATCAAATAAAAAATATATTTTCTAATTATAACAAATTTGTATTACATGTCAATATATGTATATACAAGATACAACTACGTTTATTTGTTATCTTTTATCAGGTGTAATCCTAAAGTCTGCCTAATTTAATATTTAGCTTATGATTTAAGCATACATTTACATTTCCTAATTCTTTTTCGAACCAGTAATTAGAAAAACACATTATGTTTCGGTTTTCAAACTTAGAGCTATTAGGAAAAAAAAGAAAGCATTTTTATGTAAGTTTGCATTTTATGTTCAGAAACTATATACACATAACGTAAAAATTTTGTACCACATAACTATAATATTTATTGCATTTCGTTGATATTTTAATGTATATGTTTCATCATGTGATATAATATTTTCACAACACCATTTAAAAATATATCCGTTTGGTGAATTTCTTAAAACAAAATATTTATATAATTTTAAAAACAATAACTTTATATACTTTTATGTTTTCCTTATTACAGTAGTCCGTCAAAACAAAACTATTGATCAAATATTACTGGTATTTTTAATTGAGTTTGTGGATTTATAGTACAGTGTCATTCTTTGTCAATAAATATAATGTTTCTGTTTTGATAATTTTCTATAAATATAAGATTTCTTGAATTCTTTAAAATGCATATCTGTTAAAACCTTTTTCAAATATATAGCTGTTAAGTGTTTAATATTATAAAATTATTGCTATTACGTGCAATTTATTACAAAACTCTTTGTTGTATAGAAAATATATATTTAGAATAAATTATTACAAATTGTGTTTTGTTTTACGGAGAGTTCCGATTGTATTTAAATAACTTAAGTTATGACTCACAGTATTATTTTAATGATTATAATTTGACACGATATGACGTATTTAAGATATGTTGGTAATTTGATTTGGTGGATACTGTATTTTTAAAAAGATTTTAGAGGTCTAAAATTTTTTATACACATACATTTTGTGGCTGAGAAATATAAATTCGTAACATACGTATTAAATAAATACATAACTATTGTAGATTTAAATTGTACAAGATATTTTTTATTTCACGTTTTTTTTTTTTTTTGAAGCTATTTTATTATTTAGAATAGGTATAACTTTAAAATGTCTCATCTTTCGCGTTATTCTATTTATTTATTTTATATTACTTTTGAGAATAATGTATTTTATATGTAACTATGTATGATTTGCAAGCCTAATAAAATTGCCATAGATCCTAAATGAGAAATATTTTTTTAATTTCTTTTCTAATATGTTTTTTTTTTTTAAAGAGTTGGTTAAAAAACTGCTAAGACAATGTTTAATATCTTTTATAATGTTAATAATTATTTTTATTATTTATGGAAGTTTATAATTTTACCAAGATAACTACTTTTCTCAATGTTAAAGTATAAGAATGATAATTATATAAACTCAGTTTTCCAAAGTAATAATAATATTAAGGTTTTTTCCTTCAAATTCTCTTACTTATATAAAACTTCTTTTTTCTTCTTTTTGCATCTATTCTTAGTTCTTAATGTTAAAACTTTAAAAATTAAACCGATAATAGTTTTGCTCTTGTTAAATATGTTTAACTTCCAATTCCTACTTTATGTCAGATGAATTATTATTTGCCTTAAGAATGTATATACTCGAAGTTGTATATGTTTATATTTACCGAATATGAATGACTTTAGAAATATCTATATAAACTAGTGCGCATAGTAAAAATCATTGGAAATGCTGATGGAAACAATAAATTAATATACTTTTCCTCTAATATTTTTACTCTGTGTCATATTCCAAGTTATATTTTATAACTGTTTGTGTAATCATTTTAGAAATACTTGTATCTTGTCAAGGAAATAATACAAATTTGTAATAAAATTTCTTTACAAATGTCATAATATAAGGTAATTAAACTTCTACGCACTTATATTCATATTTCATTTTTCTATTTTCTGTTACATAAAAGTCATTTTGAACCAGAAACTGTGATTGATTAAAATAATACAAATTTAATAAGGTCCGTGATATTTAAACATATACACTAATTTACATTAATTATTTAGCACTTTTATCCACATTTAACACATTCTTCTTAAGTATCCAAGTGGATCCACATTTAACACATTTTTCTTAATTATCCAAGTGGATGGGTTTGTATTTCCATCAAAGTAGTGGAATTAGAATTATTTATATGATTTACTTTAGAAAACAATTTTTAAAATGTTTTAAAAACTTTTAGTACATAACAAATCGGGAAATATAAAAATTTTAAACATTTAGATGACATTCTATATATTTTATAAACTATTGGGCATAATAAAAATCATTAGAACTGCTGTTGGAAACAATAAATTAATATACTTTATATTTTTTAAAGTATTTATTAATAACGTTTATGTGATCTACTTAAGAAAATATTTTTTAAATATATTTTGAAAACTTTTGGTAAATAATAAACAGGAAAATAATACATATTTGAAATGGGAAATAATATTTCTTTACAAATGTAATAACACAAATTTATTATTGTTTTAAGTTCTTAAACTTCTGTGCACTTATATATTTTATATTTCGTTTTTCTATTTTCTGCTACATAAAAGTAATTTTGAAACCAAAACTTGAAATTTATTAATACTAATTAAACAAATAGATTAATTTACGTTAATAATTATCGTACACTTTTATACATTTTTCTTAAGTATTTAAGTAGACGGGGCTATATTTTTCCTTCAAAGTGGTGGAATTAGTATTATTTACATGATTTACTTTATAAAACATTTTAAAATATATTTTGAAAACTTTTAGTACCTACATAATAAATCGGGAAATATAAAAATTTAAATAGTTTAGATGACATTCTATATATTTTGTAAACTTGTGGGCATAACAAAAATCATTGGAACTGTTGTTGGATACAATAAATTAATATACTTTTCCTCTAATATTTTAATCTGTGTCACATTTCCTGTTATATTTATAGTTATTCGTGCCATACTTTTAGACATTAGACGATCTTAATTATAACTATCGTTGGAAAACTTCGGTTATATTCGGATATCTTCTAGAGGATAGAGAGGAGTGGGGGTCGTGGAAACTATGACCGTTAAGTGTAGTAAACTAAAATTTTACCAATATGACGAACTTAGTTAACATTCTAATCCTTTATAATTTGAAAAGCGCGCGTGTGTGGCGTCGAAAGATGAATCTTTTGCTATAGTGTACTGGGATTTTAAACTTTCCGAGTGGTCATTTCACGAATAATTTAAAAATCGCGCCCGTATGACTAATTTAAGTTAGATAATGTATAATAATTTAAAAGGCGCGCGCGTCTGACGTCGAATGATGAATCATTCAATAAAATTCTATAAAATTTAAAAATCGTCCGTTATAAATTATTTAAAGATAGCGAATAATTTAAAAATCGCGCGTAAAACCGGGGTGGAATAGTACTGAATGACTAATTTAAAGTTACGAATAATTTAACATACCCGCGAAAACTCTGGGGTGGAAAAATATTGAGTGACTAATAGAGGTGGAACCTAAAGTCTACCCAATTTAATATTTAGTGTATGCTTTAAGGCATCTGGAAAGGGTATTGCGGGTTAGTATATCCTAGGAGATAAAGAGGGGTCGTTGAAACTGCTTCGTAGAAAGCATAGCACATTAAAATCTTACCTATATGAACATTTAGTTCGGGGATGGATTGGGGGGGGGGAGTTAAACATCGCGTGTTATGAATGATTTGTGTTGTATTGACTCAATTACATTATTACCTTTAATTATGGTGTACTTTTACAGAAAACATTTTGTAATAAGGGTCGGAATTTAGCTCGCTGGTTCTATAATTACTCATATTCACATGATTTATTACATTTAATTATGGTGTACGTGTTTTTACAGAAAACATTTTATCATAAGGGTCGGATAATTACTCTATAATTACATGATTTATTACCTTTAATTATGGTGCACTTAAAAAAATTACTCTATAATTACTCATAGTTACATGATTTATTACCTTTAATTACACATGGCGCCAAGGATAATTAAACCGTCTCCCCAGTTTACGGGTATAAACTACTACAAACTACTCCGGAACATATGGGGATTACCGGAACCCATACCATTAATGGGGTAATGAGGGTCTGCCTGTCCACTATAGTTGATTTTCTACGGAATGGTTAAAGTATCCAATTGAAACTAGTATAGTAATATTTTACAAATAATGATAGGGTGCAAAGTTTAGTGCCAACAAATACAATGTTGTATGTTGCTCTTATTAAATTTTATGTTTTATAATTTGGTAATAGTATGTATTATTTAAAGCGTTTCTTAAAACTTGAATAATGTGTCTTTATATTTAACAACGATTTTAGTTATTGTATTTTGATATACTACGAAATAATAGTTACCTTGATTAAATCCTTGCGACGAAAACCCCTAAAACCGACTCCAAGAAATAATTGGTTGTAAAACCTTTCCGCCCAGCTACTATTGGTTGTCTGACGTTCTACAGTGTAATACATTGTACTACATTATATACCAGAAACAACAAAGAATAAAACGAATTCGGTCACACGATTGAAGGTCTTCATTACAGAAACATTATTAAAGTTGTGTAATTTTAAAACGCTTTTGTATGCATTAGGAAGAATTTATGAATAATAAATAGTTTTACTCTTAATAGCTCGTTCGTTGGTCTTCTCTGAATTGCAAATGTGAATGCCTCTCATCTATCCTCGTGGATACAGTCGGACAGATCTTCTTTCTTGCACCGACGTCCACCTAGGCTGGCACAGATCACGGGAAAAGCCTCGTCTCTGGTTATTTCCTCTATTTAATATCTCCGTTCCACTTAGTTTTACTCGTATTATACGGTACTAAGTACAAGGCCGTATCTAGGGTTAACCCCCCTACCCCGAAATCTATAAATATATGTGGAATAAGATGAGAATCAGGTAGTTTTTTCTATGTAAATCCTATACACTAATTCACATTTTTCAATTTTGTTTCAACACCCTTATGGGTTGGCTCTAGTAAAACAGAAAGCAACCTGCTACTCCCTATAGCGGCGGTAGGCTACACGGACATTGCTCAGCCTAAATCCATTTAAAACCCGCAATTGTTCAAATAGCGTTTTGAAAAAACACCAAACTCTTGAGGACGAAATTCTTCATGCGAACGGCTTGGTAGTTTTTCGCTATAATTAATAGTGACAACATGCAAAATATTAAATATCAATCTGTTAAATTGTTAATAAATATTAAACAAAATATTTTTCTTAGTTTTGAAAAAGCCATTTGCATGCATATTGACCATAGCTTTAAAATGACATATCGTTTATAATTTCCCGATCAAAAATAAAGGAAAAATTTGGATTTTAATTTAACATTGGTGTTATGGAGTGTCAGCCAACATGGCCGACAGCTAGAGCCGACCCTTAATTTTTCGAAATATAAACTATTCATAGTAGCCTTGGACTTTATGTACTAAATAAAAACAAGTTGCAACAAACATTAACTCAACATACCAACTTTAGTAAAACAGGTCAAGGGAATTTTACGTTTTAGGAATGTGTGTATTGGTGCAACTGCATATTAACATTCACTGTCTTTTTACTAAGCGTCAGTGTTAGATATCTCAATCAAAAGTTAATTTAGATTGTTTATTTCGTGTTCGTGCATCATGCTGTTTTACAACATACAATTTTTTTGGTGCATTCTGCATTTAATTGTCTCTATTTCTAAGGTATCTAAGTTCTTTCATCTTACTTATTAGATCCAAAAACAGTTTTATTGTTATAAACCTAAATTAACAAACAGTTAATTATTTAGATTAAAAAAAATAATTTTCACAAAATTCATTAAAACATTTTACAAATGCATTCAGATGACATACTACCTAGGCCTCAGAATGAAGTCAGAATGGATTCCCGGACTCAGAGACATTGAAAAAGAGAGAAACCCCTATAGTGTTAATTTAAGGGTTTCCCCCAATTGTGAGTTTTTGCGAAAACTTTTTCACTTTGTTTTTTTAATCGACGAGAAATCCTGTCCTCTTATAAAATATGCACCGTTTTCGAGTTACAAGCAAAAAACTGGAAAAATCCCGCAAATTTTTAAGTTTTTTGTCCCCAAAAGTTGACCCCCCCCCCTTTCGAGGTCGCAAAATTAGATTTGGCATACCCACACCATACCAAACGATCCTAGAAAAAAAATCTTTTACTGCAATTAATGTAAGCTGAAAAACTTTTTTATCCTCTATATGCTAGGTTTATATTGTTAGGGTTATATAATTATTCATGAATTTTACCTGTAGTGCTGGTTTCTTGTTCAATACTTATATTTGAATACTTGAAGACCTTTATATAAACGCAGTAGACAGTAGACTATGTATACAGTACAGTACTAGTATATCCATATTAGCCTATACCAAAGCTATCGGGAAAGAGAAAGTTAAGTAAGTATTTATAAAAATAATTTTTATGTAGCAGAAAATAGAAAAATGAAATATAAATTATATAAGTGCACAGAAGTTTAAGAACTTAAAACAATAATAAATTTGTGTTATTACATTTGTAAAGAAATATTATTTCCCATTTCAAATATGTATTATTTTTCTATTTATTATTTACCAAAAGTTTTCAAAATATATTTAAAAATATTTTCTTAAGTACCGGTAGATCACATAAAAGTTATTAATAAATACTTTAAAAAATATAAAGTATATTAATTTATTGTTTCCAACAGCAGTTCTAATGATTTTTATTATGCCCAATAGTTTATAAAATATATAGAATGTCATCTAAATGTTTACAATTTTTATATTTCCCTTGATAACTAAAAACACAGGAAAGTTCTTTCGTGTTTATTTATTTTTATAAACGTTACACAAAAGTTTAAGAATTATACTTATTTAAAAAAAATGTTTACAATATAAAAAAAATTGAAATTAAAAATTGATTGTTCCTTTTTCAATATAGATACACAAATAATAATTAATGACTAAACAAGTTATACACAAAAATATTAAATGACTAAACAAGTTGTACAAAAAAAAAATACAAACTTTAACACAATATTACAATAAGATGTAACTATGTGTATTTTGAAAAATAGAAAACTAATAGCTTATAGCTTATAGTGTCCCTTTAAATAAAACAAAACTTAAAATTACCGGTGCATCCCTTTTTGCACCCGCAGAACACCAGTTTCAGAAGCTGTTGGGGAGCAGGTTCTTTCATTATAAGAACGTGGGTGAGTCAGAGGCTGTCCCGTCTCCAACCCCATTCAAGAGGGTCTAGCGTGTTTCCCATTCACCACTGAACCTGGAGGAATGTTCTGTAGCTGTGCATGTCCGCAACGTCGGGTGTTGGAAGAAGTCGGGGCAAGATAAACTTCACCTTCGTTGAGATCTTCACAAAGAGGTGATACCTCAGTTCATTGGTGCTGCGGATGGTCGTTCTTCCGGTGCCACACATTGCCATCAGGATCTTCTCCCCAGCTCTGCTGATGTCTGCTGGAGTTGCAGATGCCTTGTAGAACACCACAGCAGCTTCCCTCAATGCTAAGGTACTGTCGATTAGCATACACAGTTTGATTTTTCCATGCCCGAATGGCGTGGAGGTTGTGTCGCACCCAGAGAAGGCATGTACGAGCAAGAGGTGTTTCTTCTCGAACTGGTACGATGAGGAAACGAGTCAGCTTGCCTCTTTTTCCCTGGCTTAAGGAGGTACCGTAGATGTTGTTGTATGTGGAATTGCTGCAAGACCCACACTGGATGACTTGGCCGTCAATATCCTCACTGAACATAAGCACAGTGTCGAAGCTTAGTAATTGAGAACAAGCTATTGTCACAATCAGTACATCAGCGTCCTCTGCTGCCTCCACTACTCGAATGGAAGAAGCTCGTCGGTGTAATGTTTTTGGAGTCAATATTTTGAAAATACAGTGTGGGGTATTGTTTTATATATTTTTGTGTAGGGAAGAACTGATTTTCACAGTTAAAGAGTCATAGGGCGTCGGGATAACGTTTTTGGATTAACATTTTGAAAATAAAGTGTGAGGTATCGTTTTATATGTTTTGGGGTAAAGGAAACCCAATTTTGACAGTTATTTAAAAAAAAGAGCCGAAGTCTCAAACAATTGTTTTATCTTTTCATCTTTTTTTTAGCTTAAAAATGTACATAAAAACCCGTTTTTATATAAAAATTACTACTTTTTGTATTAAATATTTTTTTTTAAATACTCAATTATAATATATAATTTGCCACAAATATGCGAAGTCAGTCTATTTTAAGTAGACTTGCACATTTGCGGCATCAGTCTCATATGTTACAATTGGTGCTAGCGAATGTGTTAAAATAATTTTCAGATGCATTCAGATAACATATCTAAGACTCAGAGTGAAGTCAGAATTAATTCCAGGATTCATGGACGAAAAGAGCGAAAACCCGATTGTGTGAATTCAAGGTTTTCCCAATTTGCTTTATGAGTTCACAAAATTTTTTTAATTAGCCCAATTTAGAAAAATCGGTGCTTTTAGAACTCATTGATTAAATGCTCTACAACGTTTAGGGAGGGAGGTATTGATAAAATTTGATGTTAGAAAGTTACAGCACTTTGAAAATGGGTAAAACACAGTTTTTGGCAAAGTAGTGGAATTTTGTTGTTTTTTTTATACCTATAAAAATTGAACTACTGGACCAATTTTCCACTGTTTTTTTAATCGACGCGAAATTTTGTCCTCTTTAATTTACTAAAGTACTATTGTTTACAAAATATGCACCGTTTTCGAGTTATAAGCGAAAAACTGGAAAACGTCCGAAAATTTCAGGTTTTTTGCACCCAAAAATTGTCTCCCCCCACTTTCGAGGTCGCAAAATTAGATTTGGCATACCCACACTGTAACATTTTAAAGCAACTGAGAGGGTTAGAATAAATTGAAAATAT
>JAGFPH010009420.1:18310-46466 GCA_018207615.1 Philaenus spumarius | reverse complement strand
CTTTCTTAGTGAGCACCTATGGCCCTAGAGGAAGCTACATACCGAATTTCATTCCAATCTGTTCTGTAATTTTGGAGAAATCGTGATTTAGTCATTTTTACCCCCCAAACCCCCGCTAAAATTTCCAATTTTTTAAAACCCTTTTTTTGTGATCACCTATGGCCCTAGAGGAAGCCACATACCAAATTTCATTCCAATCCGTTCGGTAGTTTTGAAGAAATCGTGATTTAATAAATTTGATCCCCCCAAACTCCCATAAAATTTCGAATTTTTTCAAAATCTTTCTTAGTAAGCACCTATGACCCTAGAAGAAGCTACATACCAAATTTCATTCCAATCCGTGCGGTAGTTTTGAAGAAATCGTGATTTAATAACTTTGATCCCCCCAAACTCCCCTAAAATTTCGAATTTTTTCAAACTCTTTCTTAGTAAGCACCTATGACCCTAGAAGAAGCTACATACCAAATTTCATTTCAATCCGTTCGGTAGTTTTTGAGAAATCGTGATGAGTGAGTCAGTGAGTGAGTGAGTGAGTAGTATTTCACTTTTATATATTGTATTGATTTATTTTTTTCGCCAGTACTTTGTTTTATAAATGTTACATGACAATAACCTTTTTATTATACTACTTCATAAATATAAAGGCCGCAACAAAGAAGCTTATTTGGTAAAGTTTTGTTTGTACATCATTTAAAAGAGAACAATTCGGCTTGATTAAACTCATCGAACTCAGTGAGCGAAGTGAACTTTGAAAAGGCTAGCCTTGTGCTATTGCTTTAGTGCGTTTTAAAGTTTCTTTAGAATTCACGTGTAATTTCTTACTAATTTTGGTGTTTTTATACAGGGGGTTTACAAACTCCCTGGAAAAATGTTGTGTATTACTAGTTTTCTGTCTGTCCGTCTGTGTTTTTTACAAATTATTTTGTAACTTTAGTACTATTTTAGATAGAAACTTCAAATTTGGCACGAACGTGTACCTTGGTAGGTCGAACAAGTGTATACAATTTGGTTACGACATCTTAAACAGTTTCAAAATGGAGGCCATTTAAAATCTTTGATGTTAAATTTCACGAAAACCGTAATTTTATAAAAAAATATTACCGGTAATAAAAAATGTAGAATTTTAAGACGAACAAAATCATACTTTATTTTTGCAATCGGATAATAAATAACAGAGTAATGAGAAATTTACCTAATTATGTAACAACAGTACACGGCAAATTGTTGTTTAGTGCAAATTTTTTATGATATTTATTTCAGTAAATTTCAGTAAATTCGCTCCATATTACAAAAAGTACCTCACTTATATCCAAGCAATACTTGTGGTTTAGAATTATTCCATATTGATGCACTCAGTACTCCCATTACGAGTGGAGAATACATTTGTTTAATGACTAAATAGGAACTTTGAAAGATACCTCCGTCTGTAAACTGATCCAAATATCCGTTTGTTAAATAAAAGTGACCATGTTGTTTTTTATTCGTTACAGTTCCTCTTTTACACTATGTAATTTTGTAAACCAAATAAATAAATTTCAATTAAAAAATTAATTAGTAAAAATACTTAATAAATTTTCACACCACAACCCCGTATTATTTCACTTTCTCCCTCTTATTCCTCCGTGGAAAATTTACTTTTATACATCTCTGCAAAGCTAATGAAATTCCTTTCTCAGTATTTATCTGGTTAAAGTGCTTTCAGTCGCAATGCCCTGAGCCAAATGTTTACTTTATCTCACTCCTCTTTAAGAAACAGCGAGGAGGAGATATTTTAACTTTTTTTAATTTTTAAAGTAACATTTGACCATCGACTATCCTGCAGTAAATGTGTAAAAGTTAAAGACTCGATTAAGTGGAAAATAAAAAAATTCTAATATTTTTTAACTAAAACTCGACACTCACAGATACACTATTTATAAACATTACATCCAAAAATGCAATTCACTAATTAAATTCTATTGAACTTAATAACTTGAAATTTAGGACTAAATATCTTGCAATGCAAACGATTTTATGTATTGTCTAAGCATCATTCCATAATTGCACCCGTTTTCACCGTGGTAATACACTAAAGAACGTTGCATCACATAATAAACGTAATTAAATATTAAGTTTATATTATGTGTGCATATTTTAGCTGCTCGGTGATATAAATAAACAACCCTTGCCATAGTGAAACAAATAAAACAATCTCTTAGCTTGTACCTTGCCTCAGCTGGCTTTAATAAATTATCAAACACTAATTTACAAAAACGTCACAAATTCTTTCTAAAAGGTGGTTTTCAGCAAAGCTTTTCATGTTCTGTGTTGTCAACTGATCTCAATAATTTGATTAGTTTAAGTTTCCAGTTTAGTAGCCGTGTTCCTTTACAGTGAATTTACTTTGAAGATTTTATCTCTAAAGCAAATTATTACAAATATCTGCATCTATGGAGCAATTTGCTTGAGATATTGTTTATTATCTGATCTTAATGATGAAGCATTGGAGTTTCCTATTTAATTGTTCATTTTACATTCCAGTGTCAGACAGATGTTTAAATTATTGCATTGTTTGTTTATTAAATTATGATCTATGAGATTAATTATTTTTTCCTTTCTTAAAAGTAATTGCATAATACATCTAAATAGTAAATTAATATACGTATTAATATTCACATTCATACCAACATCTGAAACATTTTAGACCTTCCAATTTTCACAAACCATCGGCGTTTTTAAAACCCCGGAAAGAAAGAAAATGTTATCCGAAAGGTAATTAACGCACTAACATCAGATAAGTAGTTTGTGAGTTAAATTCTAACAAACAATCTTACCCTCAGTACAGGTTAAAACAATCTCTTTGGTTAAAACTACCTACTCAAGTATATTACTTACTTCCTGTACTTAAAACACTACCACAACAAACAAGATTTAGGTTACAGATTGTGTTATAAAGTTGGCCAACCTGTCTACTTAAATTATGTACAGTTTATCTTCCCCTCACTCACTGCAACATGATTTATTAAACAGAAACAATGATAAATTGACTTTCAAGATGAAATACGTCTGCTTTAACGTGTATGAAGAAACGACGTGAAGCAATTTAAGATAATAATATTTAAGTTTTTTGCCGATTTTAACTCTATTTTGTGCTAATATCATGTATGGGATACTTAATAAAGGTAACACTTCAATTGTATGTTTTAAGTTTTACTTTACGGTATTGATTAAAATTTCACCCGTTAGTAGCCTACGTTCATCGGTCAAGAGGAACATCATTTTTCCAGCGAAGTGATAATGTAAAGTGCATTAGGTTGGCTTTTTGAAATTGAAGGTGAAAAATATTTCTTTATTTTTGTGATTAACTAAGGTTGTTAAGTAAAAAGCATATTTTGTATATTTTTTTAGTAAATATATACATACGGTATATAAATACCTTAGTAAAATTATGCAAAACAGCCCCAGCCGGAGACCAGATATCTAGTCATATCCCGTCAGCTTGGAAGCGAGCCAAACACCGTTTGCTTTACTTCCGCCCTCCTACCCTCAAACCACAGATATGATTAGATATCTGGTCTCATTAGCCTAGATTCGAACCCAGCATCTTCTGATCTGGAAGAAGCAACGTTATCCACTAGGCTAAGGCTTCATTAAAGAAAACTGACATATTAACAAAACTTCAGTTACTTTACTATCAGTATAAATATTATGTGTAAAGTAAAATATAGTTTATCAGCACCATCTAGGAGTGGTTATAGGAAGTTTGCTTGGTTGCTCTTAAGTTTAAATCTGTATAATTTGTATGTGTGAGAGTTAAATTAAACCGAAATCTGTCTACGTTCTTTTAAAACGATATCACGAGTATACAATGATTGGAAAGCCCGGTCATAAGTGTATACAACCGTAGTTTGGATTTTTCAGCACAGTTAGTTTCTATTCTCAATACACTGCTTTATTAACGAATTTCCATTGGAAGGTGAGCTATTACAGTGACCATAAGGGTGAGACCTAAGCACGGGAGTATTAAATGAGCACCAATCATGGTCCCCAGAACACGTTTTCGTGGTGTCAATAAAAACTGTATATGTATATGTGTTCGCTCTTTAACAGCCGCATTTTACACCCGATTTGTTACACACGTTGGTTTTCTAAGTGGCTCGGACGAATTTGTCAGCCAACAACCTTAAGCTCTTTTTTGACAGGAAGTAATTTTGTTTTGCTATTTTACTTTCTCACTATACTATAGTATAGAGAAAGTATAGTGATCGCAAAAAAAATCGATGGTGAGATTTTTGTGGAAATATCCGTTTTGGGACCCCTGAGTCCAAAAGTGGTTTTTACAAAATGTCTGTCTAGTATGTCTATATGTCTGTATGTATGTCTGTATGTATGTCTGTCTGTATGTCTGAATGTCTGTATGTATACAAAGCTAGAGAGAAAACTGTTCGATCGATTTCAACCAAATTTGCGCCAGAAATGTCCAGTAGGCCTGTATAGATGCACGAAAAAGGGTTTTGAAACATTTTGAAATAACCCCCTTTTTGGCCAAAAACCCCAAAAAATCAGTTATTATTTTTTTATAAAAAAAACGGCTATAACGATTTTAATAAAATTTGGCTTATTTGTAGCCTTTAATGTACCCTACCATATGCAAAAACCCGCATCTTTCTAAAATTTCTCGTTTAGCTAATAATAATAACAATAACTGATTTTTGGGGGTTTTTTGGGCATAAAGGGGTTTTTTTTCAAATTTTTTAAAATCTTTTTTACGTGCATCTATAAAGACCTAATTGACGTGTTTGGTGCAAATTTGTTCGAAATCGATCAAATAGTTTTCTCTCTAGATAATAATAATAATATTTATTAGTTAATCTCCAACTTTAATAAAAAACTCTCCTACCCCACCCTACAAGTCACAGTGAATCTGTTTAGTAATTTTTGGTGTTTTATGTAAAAATATATACATATAGGAGGTTATTCTACACAGCTCATTTGGTTCCCCTTTGCTCATTCTGAGAGCGAAGCAAAGCATTAAAAAATCCGATGCCTCAAGGTCAGGGTGCAAACTTACAAATCAAGTTTTTCCACTGCGAGCGGAACGAAGAAGCACTTGAGCCGGGGAAGGAGGCTGAGATACAATTTAGTACAAATATATTTCGTACACACAGGCAGCAATTCAACGTATTCGTGAGTAAACCGATTTCCCAAACAGTTGGTTAAGACCCTAAGTATAAACTTAATGTTGGCAAATCGCTCAACTCACGTCAGTGGATCTACTGTGTGATCGAATAATTTTGACTATTAGCATAGATCATGAATAATAAATAGATCTTGCATCCATACGGCAGCAGTGTGGCGAAAATTAGGTTGTCGGGAAAATAGTGCATGATCGCGCCGCGAGGTAGCGCTAGGGAGAAATCATTGGTAGCATTGGTGTTTCACGCAGCTTCCATTGTTTCCACAATAGTTAGCGCCACTATCGTCGAATTTCCAGTGGAACGAAATATTGCATTGGATCGGAGTTTTATTAGGTTATTCAAATACAATGCTATTAGGGAATATACGGCTCATTTACTGCCTACCAAAAAAAGCTTAGTGGGTGAGTAAATCGATTTCGTAGTGAGAGAAGGAGTTGATATTTTCATAATTCATTATCACAGCAACCTGTTGGATACAAAGTAAAACAGCTGATTAGGTATTGAGCAACACGAATTATTTTAAGATAGAGTATAGACAGATTTAATTGGTCTTCTTAAAAATTACTACAGCTTTAATTCTGCGTCGGAGAGAGCAGATATTGCCTGTGCTAATTTTTTAAATGACCTAACACAGTTAAAGTTATGATTTCGGTAATTCATGGAAGTTAGGTCTATATTTTAAAATAATACAGATTTACGGAAAAAGTCATCGCTTTCGACTACTACGCAGAGAATTCGAACCCCTTGTTTTTAGAGTATCTGATTTTACTTTTGACTAAGTGAATTTATATGAAACCGTTCACAAATTGAAAATACAACTTTAAAATAATATAATTATTGGGTTCTAATTGGACGGTGTTATGCATCACTAGACCAAGCGCCAAAAAGTGATTCTGAGATAATTGACCTTAAAGTTTTTACTTAATTAAAAATACACATGTGAAAAAAACCACTTAATATTTTTTCAGTTAGTGAAGTATGTTATACCTAACTTAGTTTCAAAATCTCATTTTACTAGTTTATGAAATTACTCTAAAAATAAATAAAATGGCTTTTAGTCTACTGATGCTTTTTTGGTTTTTGTGAACTTTTTTTCCACCACAAGCCCAACACACTTTAGTCTTTTAGTCTAGTGATGCATAACACAGTACGACACATGCAATGAAGCATCAGTATACTGCAGACCTTTTTAAAACAAATTTGTTATAGTTTATCGGTAAAAATTTCTGCTGTTTAGCATTATCTAAGAGGCAGTTTACTCACATTAATTATTTATTTCAACGTTGCAGCATACTTATTGTTGCAGATTGATTTAAAAATTATAATAGGCGTGAAAATACCTATTATTTTAAAATTAAATTACAAGTGAAAAAACATTGACCAATACCAATGTGTGTAAGCTGAGAAATCAATTTCAAAATAAAAATACTATTATTTTTGTTAAAGAAAGGTTTGAATAAAATGTATACTCTCAGTTAACTTACTTTATTTTGAGCAAAAAATTACAATAATGAACAAAATTAAATAGGTAATTGGGCTGTAATTAGCTTACTCATTTTCTATTTCGAAGTCTAGTTCTCCGTTGAAGCCATCTATGTCATCTTCTACTTCTTCGCTGCCGATAAGAGACTTGTTTATCGACTTCGCATCTTTTGGTATCAGTGATAAAAGAAACTTTAGGTCTTCAAGCTTTGAATTAGAAATTGGTTTCCCAGCCGGCCACAGAGGAATTAAATGATCACCCAAATTGTGTAGTAGTTGTGAAGAAGGACGACCTCTATTTTGCTTCTTTTCAATATCTACTTCTACTGCATTGATTTGCTTGAAGTCACTTTTCATGAATATGCTAAGAGGACTTTCTTTTCTGATTTCAATTTCTCTTGTATTCAGCCAGCTTATTTGTTCTTTTCTAACATCTGTTTTTCTATTAGATATTAAACCTTCCAATTTCTTTGTTCCCAAAAATTCTTGCTTTGCCATTCTGTGAACAACTAAAGGATTTTTTTCCGGCATTGCTTCATTACATTCATATAATCATCTACTGAATACAACCGTTGCTGTAGTTTCAGGGCACACTCAATGTCACCAAAGTCGCTGTCGTTTGGTAGAAAACTATGTCCCGGGACAAGATATCGCAATATAATTTTTTCAATAGTGGGGTGTTTCTCCATAATTGTTTTCAACATTAGAACTATTTTAATGTTGCGATTTTGACCGTCACATGAGTCCGACCAAAGAATGAGTTGCTTTGCAGTTACAGTGTCTTCAATGTGTTTTTTTAGGCAGCTACCCACCTCCTGAGCTCCCCGGCCAGCCTCGCCTTCAATCCATACATAACAGTGCCCTTTACTATTTTTTCCACTGTGTATACCTAAATTATATACACACAATTGCCTCTTATAATATACTATGTTTGTAGGAATCCTAGGAAGTGGAAGAGTTTTCTCTAAATCATAGCACAATGTTTCTAAATCAGGCTGATCCTTGGCTTTTAACATGTCTTACTTCCTCTTAGCCTGTGCATTTTCTGCTTTTTCCAAATGAAAATATTTTTCTTTCTTCAAATTTTCTAATTTTGTATTATCAACACAATCCTTAATTTCCTCAGCTAATTGGTCGCATACATTGCAAGTATCTTTCTTTAGCTTTTTTCTGCGAAAATTGAATCGGGTCAAAAATATTTTGCACTGATTATGTTCAAGAATAAAACTGTAAAACATAAATAGTTTTCACAACACTTTTTGATAACAATACAACACTGAAGCAAAAGAGTATACAGCTGATATATTGATATTATGAAGTCTGGCCTGCTCAGTGCTGCCACATTTCCAGTTTTGTATCACAAGACCAAAGACCAATACATTTCACTTGGTCTACTGAAGCAAAATAAAACATTGGTTTGTGGCTTTTAGGTTTGTGATGCAGAATAGAAAATCTAGTATAAGTGAAATGGCACTTGGTCTTTTTAAATATTACTAGGCAACCATTACTAGTATTACAACAGAGATTTTTTGGTATATAGTTTATATCATTTTCTAACAGAATGCGCCATAATAGTGATTTTTACGAAATGGCACTTGGTCTAGTGATGCATAACACAGTCCAATTAGTGTGAAGTTATTAGATAGTAGTCGATACAGAAAGGTAAAAGAGTTTGATTTCTCAGCCGCTAAAACACTCACGCCACCCCTGTGATGTTTATACTGTCTTTATTTGCCTTCACATGTTGATTACTTATATCAGGCTTCAGTACTTTATAATTAATTAAATTTACATCCCTTTCATCTTCACTGGTAGGGCGGAGTTGCACCCCATGTGTGGTCATTAAACCTTGCGAAATGTCAGGGTGTATTTTTAGTCAATCATAAACCCTCTCTCAATACTTTTGTTTTCTTAATTCACAGAGGAACATTCAGTCTGAAAATCCGACACATGTGAGACGACTATTCGATGCAACACATCATTACTAAAATAGTAATCAGGTTATGCCTATTCGATAGTTGGGGAATATCGAGTTAATAAGTTTTGTTTTAGAAATGTGGGTTCCGTATTGCCAGTCTTCCGTAACATTTTACTAAAATTATATTAATAACATGCATTTACACGTCTACAGATGTACATATAGTAAATAGTAAACATACTTTTAGTCTGTACGTTTGTGCACACTAATCTCCTCAATTCCTGAACCAAATTTGTGTACTTTTTAGTGATTTATTGAGATAAGCTTTATTATTATAGTTTATTTATTACAGTAACCCCTCAGAAGAAAGAAAAAACAGCATAAAAATGAAAGAACATAAAATCGTTTGCATTGCATTAGTCCTACATTTTGAGTTATTAATTTCAATAGAATTTAATTAGTGAATTATATTTTTGGATGTAATGTTTATAAAGAGTGTATCTGTGAGTGTCAAGTTTTAGTTAAAAAATATTAGATTTTGTTTATTTTCCACTTAATCGAGTCTTTAACTTTTACACATTTACTGCAGGATAGTCAATGGTCAAATGTTACTTTAACAATTTAAAAAAAAGTTAAAATTTCTCCTCCTCGCGGTTTCTTAAAGAGGAGTGAGATAAAGTAAACATTTGGCTCAGGGCATTGCGAATGAAAGCACTTTAACCAGAGAAATACTGAGAAAGGAATTTCATTAGCCTTGCAGAGATGTATAAAAGTAAATTTACCACAGAGGAATAAGAGGAAGAAAGTGAAATAATACGGGGTTGTATTGTGAAATTGTATTAAGTATTTTTACTAATTAATTTTTTAATTAAAATTTATTTGTTTGGTTTACAAAAGTACATAGTTTAAAAGAGAAACTGTAAGGAATAAGAAACAACATGGTTACTTTTATAGAACAAACGGATATTTGGATCAGTTTACAGACGAAGTATCTTTCAAAGTTCCTTTTTAGTTCAAAAAGGCAGTCATTAAAAAACTCTATTCTCCACTCGTAATAGGAGTACTGAGCGCATCAATATGGAATAATTTTATACAACAGGTATTGTTTAAAATTAGCTGCGGTACATGTGAAATATGAAGCAAATTTTAGCAATATTTTTGAAAATATCCTGAAATTTAAAAACATTATTTAAACAAACCGTACTAATATCCCAAAAGTAAAGTTTTTTTTTAATCGACAGTGAAATACATTTAAATTTTGGAAGTACATACTTTGGCTCACTGAAATTCATAGTAGAATATTGCTTGGATTCTGATAATACACAATTGTAACTAGCTGTATACCCGTGCTTCAGAATTCCTTTTGAAAATTAATAATTAATAATACAATTTATCCCTTCTCCAGCTAGTTTGTAGAATTGAACCTGAGAAACAGGGTTGCCAGCATAGACACTCCTTTCACTCCCGCACATCCTCCTTCATGGAAATCTTACCTGATAAAATCCCTTGTAAACCTCCTTGGACCTTCCAATATGAGATTGCATCTACCTAACAATATCTCAAAGAAATACCTTCCTGAAATTCAGAGAGAATTAGAAGCTATCAACAGCCACTAAAAACAACACTACAAAATATTCATAGATGGAGCAGGATATTTTGTAGACTATACCAATTAGTGCCCGCACATTCTGCATCAAGAACAGATATAGAGTTACTAGCAATTGGTGCAATTCACATCTACGGCGTGGAAAAGCAGGATGTTTGTGTTCTATGGGTGTACTACAGCTTCTGAAGCAGTACAAAACATCAAACTATTATCATAGAGTAAGCGATATTCACTCTATGCTGGGAAAACTAAAAAATAGAAACATTTGCTCCAATGGGTCCCTGTATGAGGTAAAGAAGAAGCAAATAAAAATAGGTGGGATAGCTGCTGACCTGGGCCCGATTACATCAAGGAACCTATCTATCGCCGAATGCCAGTCTTGCTCTTTGTAATAACACTCTACAAACTAAATGGGTTGAACAGTTGAATGGCGAGAAAAAGGGTCTTCATTTGAATCCATATAAACTTAAAATAAACCTACATACTGTAAGGTTGTTTTTCTGAGATTAAGGTTTTCGGGAGATTACTGAGAGAACACTTTGTATATGTTCTGAATTTATAAAGGATCTTTTGAATTATAATATTTGCAAGTTTTAGGGGCGTCCACCAGGTCCAACCTATGGACCAATGTTTTACTTGGCTAGAGAAGTACACCTAAGTATAGGGTATTAACAATTACAGAGACACAGTTTTCTTAGTCAAAATCAAGTTTAATAAATTAATTAATTAACTCTCTCTTTTCAAACTCTTTCAATGCCAGAGGTTACTTTGTCAAATTTACCTGAATCAATTATAGGTTTCTCACCTTATTTGTATACTGAAATTAAACTGACAAATTATCCCCGTTATCTATGGTTCATCAGGTGCTCTTAAAACATCAAAGTACTTTAACAAATTATTTAAATTAGGATGTCGACCCTCTCTTAGCATATTGAATAACCCATTCTACATTTATACAAACACATAATATTTCTACCTTAAACTCTGAGCACTAATTCCACCTTTTCAACACCTTGATTCTAACTCTTTCAAGGAATGATCGAACCCGCTCATGTATATAAATATTTGTAATCCATTACTCATGAATTTGAGTGTTAAGTCATTAATTGACTCAGAATGGTCTGCTTATTAATTAATTATTCTATAATATTTAATTGTTTGGTATATGATTCAATGTTAGTTCTAAACCTCAAAATCCGTCTTACAAATATTTAGTTAAATTCAATTTACTCACATATTAATCTCCTTCCTTTACACAACACCACTCTCTACAAGATTTTAAATAGTAATTACACCCACGCACTCGCACACACTATTTACCGAATTTCTGTTGATGAATTACTCCCTAACTTTACTTTCACTACCGATTACACGTGTTTGGTTTTAGTATGCTATTTTTTCTTTTGTTGAATTGATGCCTTGACCCCTTGAAGAACAGTTATTAAAAGACATGCTTTATTTCTCTCTTCCTCCCCTCTTTTTCTTTCCACGTCTCGTTGTTTCCTCACTATTGGTTGATTTCTGAATTTTGTCACTATTTGATTGGGCCACTCGATTTCCTTTAGGTTGCTTTTATTATGGTTCCACCTGGAATGTATAGTTCATCGTCCTCGGTCGATTAGACGCGTGCTATAATGCTTAGTTTGCGTTTACGTTTGCAGTTTTATTTTTATGTCCCAAGCTATGTTCTGTAAAATTACTTTTGTTTTAAATATTCTTATTGCATTTATTTATTTGTTTTATTTCTTCTTTATTTTATTTAATTGTAAAGTGGTTGGGGTGAGTTATTAACCCCAACCCTTACAATACAAACAAACACAGAAATTTTACCGATTTATATTATTGGTATAGATTATAGTGTGTAGCTTGTATGCGTTATAAAAGAGTCAAATTTCACAGAGATCCATTTATATATTCTGGAAAAATATAGACGTAGAAAGACAAACGTTCACGTTATACTACATGTTCCTTCTTTATTTCTATGGCAAGAAGTCAAAAAACAATGAGAAACAAAATATTACAAATCCTCAATTTTTTGTATTCAAAGTCCATATTTCTGAACAAAACTTACTAACCGTGCTTTCCTAAACGTAATCATGATAAATCGTTCATTTAAATTTGTTGTTAACAAACAATTATATCCTTGAATCATTTGTTATGTTAGTACTGGCTCACTAACCGAGTGATTGTTTAAAGAATTTTGTTTACACAGTATAAGAGTGCTGTTAAAAATGCCAGTACGAAACATAATATTTAGCGAGTTATTCAGTGCTGGAAAAGTAAGAATAATGAGTGAAGCTGGTTAAATAACTTAACTCTAAACAAATAAACATGAAACTAAATCAATAGATTTCGGGTGTGAGTAAATGCAGGGAAAGAGGGACACAGAGAGCGAGCGCTAATGTTATAGTTTTGTCACTGGTCTACCGGCCTCCTTACTGTTAATGTGCTTTACATTTATATTTTCCCACTTTTCATCTCTTAAAAACAATGAATTCGCCATACTAATAGTAGTAGTAGATGTACTTTTTCTTTTCGTTTTTTGGTTGGGGGCGAATTAACTGCAGTACTTCCAAATATAGGAAACTGGTTTATGAATTATTTTCAAGAATATTTTTATAATTATGTGCTTTAAGGGATAATATACTCGAAAATATAATAAAGTAAATTTTTTTGGAACAAAAACTGGGTTCACTGAAATTCGTGCTAAAATATTGTTGAGTTTTTATAACTGGAATATACGGGATAGCATGCTTTATAACTATAGCATATTATAGTTTTATCTGTTCTGGAGAAATTGTCTTAAATAGGTGTTAAAATAATTCGACCACGCAGCTGGACCGCTGACGTGATTTGAGCAAATTTACAAAATTAAGTTTATATGCCTGTTTTAGGGTTTCAACCAACAATTTGGGAAATAGGTCTATTCACGAAGGCGTTGTCTGTGTGTAAGCAATATATTAGTAGAATTTGTTTGCGCCTAGTGGCCTCGCGAGTTTGCACCACTTGGCTTCGAACCGGGTACTTTTATGGCATTTTACGTTTTGTTCGATTTTAGTTGAACCAAGCAAGCTATAAGGTCGCGTAAAAAAAACAAAATGTGCAGAATAACATCCTACATTTATATTTTTAGAAAAAACTTTGGAAAAATCATTCTCGTTGTAAAAATCTAAAAAATAGATACTTCCGGTGAAAAAACGTACTTCCGGTTGTTGGATTTGTTTGGCTAACGAACTCATCCGAGCGACATAGACAACCAACACGTGTACCAAATTTATACCAAGTCGGACTTAGAATGCGGCCTCTAGAGTGCGAACACATATATACATATATATATATATATATATATATATATATATATGAATTTTAATGACATCCCAAAACGTGTTCTTGGGACCATGATCAGTGCTTATTTGCTTTAAACATGATGTTATTTAGCTTCCAAGAATGCAATTATTATAATAATGGGTAGTTAATTACCTTATTTTTATCCGTCGAGCACTCTAAAATATATCCTTTCTGGATAATCTTAGCTTATTTGCTACTTCCGACCTTGGGTCTTACCATAAGGGCCACTGCAATAGCTCATTTTTCCTTTGGAAATTCGCTAAAAAGCAGTGACTCGAGTGACCATACACGTGTTCATTTTTGAGTTTTAAGAAACCCACAAAAATAACAAGTACACAATTCTAAAAACCCTAGGTTTTTATTTGGGCCACAGCTTTAAGTAAAACGGGTTTTCTCCGTCCTCTACTGAACGTAGTTCGAGGATATAACTTTTAAAGTTGTATTTAAAAACAGTTTCAACTCTTTAACTGAAGTATAATAACTACACCCCATCTTTGTCAAAACATTCTCGCCACAATTGTGTGGAAATAAGTTTTGTTGAGAAGTAATTACAATTTCAGTTCTTAAAATGAAAACTACTCCAACTCTGTGCTCTGCAAAGATCTTATTACGTCTCTTCCCACAGCTGCCATAAACCGTCAGAGTTTACAACGCATGCGTAGGTCTACAACATTAGTTATATATTATTGCAACTTGAAGTAATTGCAAAACTTTCCTCATAATACTTGTTCCACAGCTTAGTGACGATACATGTTGTAGAGTTTATAAAAGCTGGATAGCTGGTATTCAAGTTATTACTTCAAGAAATAAAATAATTCGACCACGCAGCTGAACCGCTGACGTGAGTTGATCAAATTTCCAAAATTAATTTTATAGGCCTATGTTTGAGGGTTTCAACCAACAATTTGGGAAACAGCACGACGGTGCTGAATAGCTGCAAAATGGTTCGCACGCCATTCGGCATATTGGGAGTATCTTCAATACACAAAGCATTGCGTGCTTCGCACGCCAACCCACGTATTATGAGTATCTTCAATACACAAAGCATTGCGTGCTTCGCATGCCAACCCCCGTAATGGGGGTACCTTCAATACACAATGCATTGCGTGCTTCGCACGCCATTCAGCATATTGGGATTATCTTCAATACACAAAGAATTGCGTGCTTCGCACGCCAACTCCCATATTGAGTATCTTCTATACACGATACATTGCGTGCTTCGCACGCAATTCCTCATATTGGCAGTATCTTCAATACACAAAGCATTGCGTGCTTCGCACGCCAACCCCCGTATTATGAGTCTCTTCAATACACAATGCATTGCGTGCTTCGCACGCCAACCTCACGGTAGAATCCACCACATGGCTTTGAACAGGGTACTTCTATGGTATTTTACGTTTTAATCGATTTTGGGGGGACCAAGCGAGCCATAAGGTAGCGTAAAAAATAAAATGTGCAGAATAACATCTTATATTTATATTTATAGAAAAACTTTAAAAATTCATTCTCGTAGGGAAAATCTAAAAACTAGTTACTTGCGGTCAAAAAACGTGCTTCCGTTTGTTGGATTTATTTGAGTGATTTTTAATGATACCACAAAACGTGTTCTGGGGACTATGATCGGTGCTCATTTGTTTCTCCCGACCTTAGGGCGTACCATAAGGGTTAATGCAACATTTTTTCATTTTAAATAGACTTTTAAAACGAAATGTTACATGACCTACCTTGCCATTTAAAATTTTCGAGTTACAGCAATTCGAAATTGAGTTTTGATTTTTTCGAAATTTATTTCGAGTGGTTCAACCAAATACTGTACTCCCAAATATCGTTGTTTGGCGTATCGTTTGAAAGCTTACCTAATACTGAATTAAACATAAAACAATTAAAATTCAAAATAATTAGTACAGTAAGACAGTGCAAAATCGGAAAACACGATTTCGTTGGTTTTTTGGCAGCCATTTTTAATCGGTTAAAGATATGGATGAGCAAATTTCACCGTCGGTTTTCTCTTTAAATTATACATTGAAATGCTCTAACACATTTAAAAAAACAAAGTTACATTTAATATGGCGAATCCAAGATTGCGGATAAATTTTTTGAAATAATAAAAGATTAAAAATATGAACAGGTGACTGAAAGTACGGAGTTGATACGAGCAATAATTTTTAAATTATTAAGGGGTTACCAAACTTTTGTCTTGTATAGGCCTATATACAGAGTGAGGCAAAATTCTGGAAACCTGTTCGTAATTTATCAGTTGATTAATATGGCAGCTTAAAACTTTCAGAAATTGTTATGGGTCAATAATTCTAACTTTTGGATATAAAAATGAAAATTTTGTAAATTGTGTGATGTATTTTTATGTATTTTTTTAAAGGCTAATAAATTTAGTTGTTTAACTGTTCATTGCTGAAAGCTTAACGCTTAAAAATTGAGAATACCTGTAAAAATTGAACTTTGACCAGCCACCATTTCGGACTGGATCTTCGTAAAGAGATATTTTTTACACCATTTTTCTCGTCATAATGAGAGGATTAAAATGATATGCCACATGATGGGGGTTGCTATTTAAATTTTTTGAGTTGTCAGCCCTTGTAAACCCTACATTTTTTATTAGAGTTTTATATAAAAAAATATTCGACCACGCAGCTGGACCGCTGACGTGAGTTGAGCAAATTTCTAAAATTAAGTTTATATGCCTATGTTTTAGGGTTTCAACCAACAATTTGGGAAATAGGTTTACTCACGAAGGCGTTGAACAGCTGTTTGTGTGTAAGCAATATATTAGTAGAATTTGTTTGCGCCTAGTTTGCACCACTTGGCTTCGAACCGGGTACTTTTATGGTATTTTACGTTTTGATCGATTTTGAAGGAACCAAGCGAGCTATAAGGTCGCGTAAAAAAATGTGCAGAATAACATCCTACAGTTATATTTTTAGAAAAAACTTTTAAAAAATCATTCTCGTAGTAAAAATCTAAAAAATAGATACTTCCGGTGAAAAAACGTACTTTCGGTTGTTGGATATTTTTGGCTAACGAACTCGTCCGAGCGACGTAGACAACCAACATGTGTACCAAATTTGGACCAAATCGGACTTAAAATACATATATATATATATTTACATATATTATATTTATATATATTATATATATATTTTTTATTTATATATATGAATTTTAATGACACCCCAAACGTGTTCTGGGGACCAGGATAGGTGCTCATTTGCTACTCCCGACCTTGGGTCTCACCATAAGGGCCACTGCAATAGCTCATTTTTCCTATGGAAATTCGCTAATAAATGTATAATATTAGTCTGCCCTTTTTGTTTTTTTACACTGCCTTACAGCTCGCTTCGTTCACCCAAAATCGATCATAGCCACAACTACCATCAAAGTACTCGGTTCAAATCCACGTGAGTTTTTGTTAATCGTTTGGGCATCTCCCAACTCGAAACCGACGGCCGAATTTGAGATTTATCCGCTTCAAGCGTAGCGAAGCTGTCTATGACCCGAGGTTGCAAGGTCGAGGCGCAAACTAGCGAAGCGAGTTATCCCGTCGCAAGTGGAACAAAGAGCCGTGACTGGAGGCCTAAGTTCCAACGTATTTTACTAGTATATTTCGTACACGCAGGCAGCTATTCAGTAGACCAATTTCCCAAATTGTTGGTTGAAAACCTAAAACTTAATTTTGGAAATTCGCTTACTTTATAACAACATCCCCATTAATTTGATATTTGCATAAGCCGACTTAACTACATTAAAAATACTCATACATTTAGAAAACAATACGTAAATTCTGCCTACTATTAATTCAAGTACACCCTTCAACTTTCAAGCTACGGCGTCACAAAGCTGTTTCCGCCTCTACAAATAGGGAAAATAACTCTCACTGCTCTTCTCAAAACCTTTGTACTCTTTGTTCCTATTCTTTGTTGTCAACTTGAATCGATAATTTGATTAGGTAAAGTTTCCAGTTAAATGATCGCAGTTCTTTACTTGGTAAGTTTTATGTTTAATTCAAAGCAATACGAACGATCGTGTCCATACTACAAAGTGAAAAAAGTCTGACCGATTTTCTCATAGTGAAATTACAACAAAATTTGTGACCGGAATCCTAATTGTTGCTGCATTAGTGATAGGTTTCAAATAAAGTGTAGGCCTACATTTTAATTTTTTTTCTATTTTTTTTCATTTCTTTTATTACAATAAGAAAGACATAATAATACATAAATACTATAAAATACACAAAAGAGAAAAAAACCAAAACAATATTACTTCTAAATCCTAAAACAATAAAAAAAAACTAAATATACACACAAACAGAAAAAACCTAAGAAGAAATACATTAAATACTATAAAATACACAAGAGAGAAAAAAAACCCAAAACAATATTACTTCTAAATCCTAAAACAATAAAAGAATTTAATATACACAACAACAGAAAAAACTTAAGAAGAAGAAGATAAAAAGAGATAAAAAGGAATGAATAATCAGCCTCCATGGGTCTGCCCGTTTTGATGCTGCATATCTCTCAATTAAAATAAAAAGAGAAGAAAAAAACAGAGTTTAAAGATGACATCGGGAGCAGTTAAATTCTTAATACATTAAAATTAAATTTAAAATTGATTACAAATATAAATAAAAGAAAGACAAGAATAATTTGTTCTGTGATAATTAATTAGGCCAAAAGATCTGCATTTGTTTAATAGTTCCCCTTCAGCCACTAACAAAAAGTTAAGGTTTTCTCCCTCGGGTCATTTAATATTAGCGATTCTTTTTAAATTATAGTTGAGGGTAATTTTATTTTGTCCCTACTTTTTCCCTACACTCGTTAAACGTGTTAATTAAGTTAATTAATTATGACCAAAATGTGATTCGGTAAAGTAGTATTTCTATCTGGTCAAATAGGAATAGTAAAGAATAAATTTGGCATAATTTTAATGATTGAATGAAACCCCGAACCACAAATAGAAGGAACAAAAAACAATAACAGAACAATTTAATGAAAAAATATGTTTATTGTAATACCCATAAGCACATTTCAATGACATGGTCATCATCTTCACAAGGCATTGACACGACCCCCCCCGTAGTGTTCTGTTTCCTCTACTTGTGGTTTCGGGGTTTCATTCAATCCTTGTGAATTTGTCACCACAGTGCTTTTCAACCTTTGTAAATAATTTTAATAGTGATAGGTGATTTAATTATGATATAGTAAGTAAGCTATTTAAAAACTCAAAAACTTTTCGTCACTTTAAATATACACAGTTATAAACCTGCCAATGGAAAACTTGTAACTTTTACTACTTGGTATAAAATGTATAGTATGCCCTCCTGGTCAGTGCAAGTAGATTATGTCAAGAAGTAGTTGTCAAGGGTGGTTTATTTATTAGCAAATCTTAGGATTCTAGTTACTTTTGTGTATTTAAAAACGGCATACTTTGCTCTCTTTGAAAGTATTATGAAATATGGACTTCTCGTATGGAAATGAAATATGAATAAACAACATTCTTCAGAAAAAACTTTGAGAATATTAACAAATTCAGATAAGTTAGAACATTACAAGCCAGAATGTTAGTTGAAACTGGTATTTTGACTGTTATAAACTTATATATTTTTTATGTTGTAATGGATGTAAAGAACAATGTACATATGTATCCAGTTAGAGGCATAAATTCATGGTTCTATTACCAGAATTGGTAATATGCTTGAACAACCAAGACATAGATTGAATAGGCTAGATCCATGAATCGTCATTTAGTTTTATGAATCAAAATTTTTAATTAACTGCCTGTCACTTCAAAGATTGTCAAATAATGATTGTATGATACGTTTTATGTTTGGCTGAAAGAGCACCCATTTTATAACTTGAAAGAATATTTAAACTGTACAATCTATATTGTCATGTTAGTTTTAATGACTAAATTAAGACTGTATGTGACGAAGTCTATTGTAAAGTATTTACATGTGCTGAAGTACCAATAAATGTTCTGTTCTGTATTACCTAACCTAAAAAAACTGTTGGTTGTAAAGAATAATTACCTGAAGTTATTATACAAATTATATCTGATAGGATCCATGAAATAAGTTTTAGTACAATTTTCTGCCAATCCTAACTTAACACTTTCACTAAAGTTTGTCGACGCGTTTCGGAGTTCCTCCATTATCGAGACCTATTTCAGTACTGGATTCATCCGTTATGGAATCGTCTAGATATAGTTAGCCACCCCTCTCTTCCTACTACTGGTGCTGCTTCTTATGTAATCTATTATGTAATCTGTTATGTAATCTGTTATGTAATCTGTTATGCAATCTGTTATGTAATCTATTATGTAATCTGTTATGTAATCTGTTATGCAACACGTTATGTAATATGTTATGTAATTTTTTATATTTTCAACAATTTTAGAGTTTGGAAAGTTATTTCTGATTGACTGTTAATTTGTTCATTAATAATATTTTCTCCGTTCATTTTTAGTTTGAAAATTTCCATGTTTTCCATTATATTTAACCGTCTTCCTTTGTTACTTTGGTGTAAGAGCTTCATTGATTCTTTCATTTCATATGGCATATGACCCTCATTTAATAAGTGTGTTGCGTAATTTGAATCTCTTTTTTCATATTTATAAGATCTAATATGTTCCTTAAATCTTGTTTTTAGTTTTCGTCCTGTTTGGCCTATATATGTTGCGTTACATTTACACTTTATTTTATATATTCCATTTTTGTCAAGTGTTAAGTTAGGATTGGCAGAAAATTGTACTAAAACTTAATAATTACCTGGTTTTAAATTTGCCAATTTGGTTGTTATGGTGGTAGTGGAAGATGAATTTGCTACATAAATTATTAATTACCTTATATGATTAAGCTTGGACTGATGTGAATTGTTTTTTTAAATGTTTTTAACTATGTCTTGGAAAAGTATTAGCACCCTACAAAAACACTAAATGCTTAGTAATGCCAGCTGTGTGGTTGGTATAGAGGTGTTGGAATAGTACGCTGTGACCTTTCCTAGTTGTAACACAATAATACCATTTTAAATTTATAATTTGCCATCTTATAAATAGAAAGTTTCTACCAATAAACATTTTTCCTCGTTTACTTCATATCCTTGCTAAAATACAAACAATATTAAAACCACACACTTCATTATAAATCTTAAAATGTTTGAAACACTTTCGACTTATTTTGTCATCAATTTATCTTCTTTTTCACTGTCTAGAGTATGATTAATTATGTCTTTAAACTGTGATAAATTTACTTGCAAGATAAAACATTTCCACTTCCTATATAAGGAAAATTACTTTTCTTAAAGTATATCTGGCTTTAGATGTTGTTTTGTTCAGAAATAATTCAAACAACTGTATTATTAATTAATCTGAAGACAGACACATAATTTAATTTAACTATTGGGAAATCAATCTACACTGAGTTTTATAGTAATTATTGAATTAAAATAATGGGATCACGCAGCTGACATGAGTTGAGGGAATTTCTGAAATTAAGTTTATGTGCTATAACCCTAAAACAAATGACCATTTGGGAAATTAGTCTACAAATCGGAAATATATCCAAACATTGTTACTTCCAGAAAAAAAATTTCTTCCGGTTGTTCGATTTTTTGGCTAACGAAATCATCCGAGCGGCTTAGAATCCAACTTGTGTACCACATTTCAACCAAATCGGACTTTAAAAATGCGGTCGTTAGAGTGCGAAAACAAATATTCATATACAATACCATGTTTAATGATTCCCCCAAAAAGCGTTCTGGTGACCATGATCTGTGCACATTAACCACTCCCGACCTTAGATGTCCCCATAAGAGTCACTGCATAGCTAATTTTTTCTATGGAAATTCCCTAAAAAAACATATAACACGGCGTTCCATTTAATTATATAGTTATCATCAGGCTGGTAAACAGTCAACACATAAATACTAATGTAACTCGGACAAGATGTAACTTACAGAGAAGGGCGAGGAAATACTCTAGTAACACGAGGTGTAGAAACCTCAGTAAAATATACCTACAAACGGGAGAACATAAACCCCCTGCCCTAATCCTGCGAAATATTTAATCCTGAATTTCAAGGAATTAATTTCAATACACGTACTTTTAGTGAATTGAATTTCAGAACTTAGTGTTTATAACGTGTTTAGTAGTGGTTGTTGGGGTTTAGATTCTAAATATTTTTATTGTTTATTTATTAGAGTCATTTTACAGTTTTACAGTAGGATAGGCAAAGATCAAATGTTTATGTCACAAGAGGAGAAACATATTAGTATAAAAATAGCTGTGATAAACTTTGTGTTTGTTTTAAGAGAAAGGATGAGATACAAAACATAATTGGCTTAGGGCATTGCGCAAAAATCTCCTTTAAACAAAGAAATACCGAGGAAGGAATTTTATTAGCCATGCAAACATTTATAAAAGTAAAGGAATGCAGAGAAGTTTCATCTTGCGCAGGAGAACAAGAAAAAGAAATGTGAAGTAATATTTGTTGAGAGGTAGTATTGTAAAATTTGACAAAGTATTTTTACTTATAAAGTTGTAAAAACAAAATTAATTAATTTGGAACATTTTCTTAGGAACATTTTTTAAATACATTACAAGATTTACAATCTTGCAAAACACAACAATTGAAAAGCTATAATCTAACACATTTTAATAATTAATCATTGAACTTTGTAACACTTAATGTTTACTGCTTGTCATGAGTTTTACCAAATTAAGACCACAATCAAGAAATAACGTTACTTTTGCACCAATTTTAAGAAATAGAAATTCCTAACATTTATAAAACTTAAAGTAAATCTGTGCACGTACACATTAAGTATGTACATTTTAAACTTGATTGCTTCTATAAAGTTTCATTGAAAGTTGTTTTAAAAGTTAAGGGACAAAAATTTACTCCATCTTTTAGAGACAAGGGCTTTTGCCCCGATAAATCAGACCTATCCTGGACCAATCAAACAGAAATCGGGTTATTTAAGCCCAGATCAGCTGTTTGCACTGTAACGTGACCAATTTGGCTCTCCATTAAAGAATATCTAGACAATGTCTGCGTGCTTCACACGACTAACTCACCATACCTTAATATTTATTAATTTTGTAACCACATTTAAACTGGCAAGTAAGTTTGCATGCAACATGCTTGGTTAGGTCCCGTAGTTAGTGTATTATAAACTCAATAATTTAATTCATTTAATATTTTGTACTATATTAATTATACAGGGTGTCCAGCTTCGACTGTCCGAAACTTCACGGGCGTATTCATCTGCTAAAAACAAGCAAATAATGCAATACAACATGTGTCCTATCTCTATTCGTTTGCTGTCTGTCAGTCTGTATGTAATTTTTACAAAATACTTAATATTTTTGGAAGTAGCAAAGATATTGAGCTTAAACTTTGTATACATATTTTTTGCCTAACCTTTTATCACTGTACGAAAAATTATAACATCATATTAAATATTTTCAAAATGGCGGCTGTTTATAATTTTTAATGTCAAATATCTCAAAAACCGCTAACTTTACAAAAACATTTAAAGGCGTTTTAAAGAATTTTTATTTCTATCTAGTGCTGGGCCCGAAACAAATATACCAAAAATAAAAGAGGGCATATTTTCGAAATTTATCGCCATACAATACTTACTTTATTACAAATATTCCTTTCAAGCGGTGTGAGACAGCCTACTTGTTTTAAAAACTTGTAAAATACTTACAGTTATTTTGTATTTTGTAAAAATTGTTATAATCAATTAAATACGTCTGAAATATGGGTTTGGAAAAGTTCTGTTGCTATAAAATTGTCGAATTATTACAAAGAGTAAAATTGTAATGTTTTTACATATAAGTGAGAATTAAATTTTTATCTTTATACAATTTAAGTAACTATTATGTTATACATATATTCTTTACTTGAAGTTTGTGATGAAACAACTAAATAAACAACACCAAAATAATAATTTAGATATGAAAATGATGTGTACAAATTAAAAGGTGGAGATGAATTTCAAAATTAATCTATAGATCTAAAATGTGCTTAACGTGCGCCACTCCAAAAATAAATGTAAATTACAGGAAAATTTTTATTTAACATTGGGTTTCATCTTTGTATTTAAATATTTAAATATAGGAGGTCGATTCTATCGATATCACATTGGAGCCTTAGTTTGAACGATACTTGGACCAGATTTAGTCTGTAGAATTTAAAAAAATAACTTTACAATGACTGTATTTTATTTACGTTTTTACAGAACTGCCAAAATTTCAATAGTATTTAATGTAAGCTACTTTGACTAATTTTATACGGTATTCTATTTTAATGCAGCAGTTTTTATAATAGGCATAGCTAATAAGACAAGACTTTTCTCTGAAACGGATAGTTAAGTGAGATAGTTACTCAACATGTCTGGATAACTTGGAAACTTCAAGTTTGAACGGAATTAATCATACATAACAAAAGATTTCTAATTGAATTTATGTGGCATATTACCCATACAGACTAAATTAGAACATTTTGAACATAATATTATACAAATTATATCTGCTAGGATCCATGAAATAAGTTTTAGTACAATTTTCTGCCAATCCTAACGTAACACTTTCACGTTTGTCGACTCGTTTCGGAGTTCCTCCATTATCGAAACCTATTTCAGTACTGGATTCATCCGTTATGGAATCGTCTAGATATAGTTAGCCACGCCCCTCCTCCTACCACCGGTACTGCTTCTTATGTAACCTGTTATGTAATATGTTATGCAACACGTTATGTAATATAAACGTACTCTTTATATATATATATATATATATATATATATATTTTCAACAATTTTAAATTTTGGAAAGTTATTTCTGATTGACTGTTAATTTGTTGGTTGAAACCCTGAACACAATGGCTTATAAACTTAATTTTGGAAATTTGCTCAACTCACGTCAGCGGTTCAGCTGCGTGGTCGAATTATTTTATACTGTACTCAGTTACATTTCACTGTGATACATGCTGGAGACAGATGGCCACAAGAGGAATCTTTTTTTACTTCTAAAGGTAAGGACGACAAAGTGATCCATTTATTTTATTTAAAGTCTAGAGCTTAAATTAAACGTATGCAGCAGTTGTTACCTAAATGTAACTAACTCATTTTAAGTTTTAGTTAACAAACAATTATAACTCCTTTAGATAAAGTACAGTAACTAAACCCCATATTTGTCTAAACATCCAACCATAATTGGGGGAAAACAAGTTTAGCTGAGAAGTAATTGCAATTTTAGTTCGTGAAATGAAAACTACTCCAACTTTGTGCTACACAAGGATCTTATTACGTCTCTTCCAACAGCTGCCATAAACTGTTAAACTTTAAAATGCATACGTACGTCTACAACATTAGTTATATATTATTGCAACTTGAAGTAATTGCAAAACTTTTCTTATAACATTTGTTCCACATCTTTGTAGCTACAAATTATGTGATGTTGGTTTAAAATAATTGAACAGTTTTAAAGTCATTTGCAAGTTTATACTGAATATTGCGTTAAAATTAATAAGATTTTGCTTAATAATATTAGAGAAAAAAATTAAGTAATGATCAATTTATACAACTGAAATGAAAAAAAAAAAAAAATGGCGAATGCTCTACTAAGTACTAAAATAATCTACTAACAACTAATTGTAACAATTTTGCATTTGACCTGTCCTAATTATAACCAGTAGACCCACTTTGTTTGCATACATTGTTTAGACATAGGTTAGGTTAGGTTAGTTTAGGTTAAATATTAGATAAGAATAATAAATAAATAAATACACGAATATACTGGGTGTTTCAACTTGGTTCATAAATTATCTGTATTATTTTGTAGGCCTATGCCTAAACAATGTATGCACACGAAGTGGGTCTACTACATCGACCACATAAGACCAATATATGGAGCATGCCTATAAAGCTAACACTATAGCGGGTGAAGCCAGGTCGCCATCTTGTCTGGGCCAGAAAGACATAAACGGCGCTCTCAACTTTGAATTATGCCAATGCTCTCGTTTCACTCAACCTGTGATTTAACATACTTAGAGTAAAGTTAAAATTTTGAAACTTCGCAAGTGTAAAGTTGACAAGTTGTGGGTGCTAATGAAAGGAATTAAAAATCAAATAACACTACTTTAGCCTTTTTAACACAAAAATAACATTAACTTTTTATATACATTTTTAATCATGACATAAAAAAGTTCGATTGCTACTACTTTTTATATTTTTTTGTCAGGTACGTTAAAAAACGGTGGAAATTGTAGCCTTAGAACTGAATTTTACTAATCCTATTTTTTTTAAATTTGCTCCTTTAGTTTCGTAGATAACTCAGTTAAAGTTAAAAAGTTTTGCCGCGGCGGAAAGAGCGTTCCGCCCATCGACCTGCAAGTGTTGGTATGGCAAATTCGTTGTAGATACTGCATGTATATTTGTATTAACAACTACTGTAATGACATTTTTGTGATAACTAGTATATTACTAATACTATATCAATAAACAAAGTTTAGTTTTGGTTAATGTCTGGTACTTTAACGGGAAAGGTTTCATTCCTAAAATACCGTTTAATATTATTTTTATGGCGTCTCAATTATTTTTTTTTATTTTAGATATTGTCATAAATTTTTAATTAGTGGACTAGAAATATTGTTTGTACTGAAAAGCATTAATTAAGCCTGGCATTATTTAATACAAATTGTTTAGTATATATTGACATAATATTAAAATTAAGTGGGTAGAGATCCGAAAATCCTTTGAAAATAAAATATGTTCTTACATTACCTGAAATTGTCGTATATAAATGTTATATTGAAAAAGTATAGGACATAAAGACAATGAAAAAATATGTTTTAAAAGTTTATTTTTACAATGTAAAGTAGTAAAAGTTGAAAATTTATAGTATGTGAACACTAATCGAGCAAAGAATATAATATTGGATAGAATCAAATCACATAGTTGTATATAGCCTAATAACATGAAAAGATTTTAATTTTCTTTGTGTTCAAAATTTGATAATATAGTTCTTTTTATTGGTGATTACAATAAGTTTGAAATTGAAACATAGGCTACTTATATACAAATATTTATACTATTTTTAAGGTTCGAAAAATAATGATAATCTTACAGAAGTGCTACAATTATTAGTGAATACAAACAAGTTTGATTGTTGAATATGGATTACAAACATTAAATAATTTGTACAATTCTATTTCACAAACATGTTAACTGGCCCATAAATGTAATTGCTTTTGAAAGGTGATTCCTTAACTTTGTTTTGTGCATGGTTTCGGTTATTGTTTTGGAGTAATGATGCAGCCTAATTTTGAAAAACCGTTTGCAAATTGATTTCATCAGAAGGATGATGTGGTTTTGATCCGGCTCTTGCTCGAAACAATGTTCGCCTGGAAATAAGATTAAGCCTACACACTTTCTCATCACTGACATTACCATGATATATGTCAAGTGTTTCACGCTAGTAATGTCCCCTTCTGAGTATATGGTACTTTACCACTGTTTCAGCCAGTAAACAAAGTTCAAAAACTACGTAAAGTGAGGTTATGTTAGCGATCTCGGCAGGTTCTCTGTGCGAATGACATTAGCAAAGGCTAGAGCTACTGGCGTTGACGTTCGCGTCTAGGATGAGTCATGCCTATCCGCCGCCATCTTGTCTGGGTCAGGCGGACAGCTCGGCTTCACCGGCCGACTAGCTATGCTCCATCTATTGGTCTTATGTGGTCGATGGTCTACTAGTTATTATCCAATATAAACTCTTTATTGGTATGAGGGAATTCGGAAGGAAATATCCCGTATCTGTGTCAGGTAGAAAAGTAGGGCAGTTTGTATGTAACCGACACCTCGGCCTGTCCCTTGTTTTTATACCTGTACCTTGTTGGTTAGTTTGTATATTATAATGACCCAAAAAAAGTAGGGCAGTTTGTATGTGACCAGTTTATAAAAATATAGGCTCGAACGTCATGCTTTGTTATACAACTGTCCAAATAACCATGTCTAAACCAATTTATTTATTATAATTTACATACTTCCTTCAGAAGTTGCACAGTGCTAGCACCGCACAACTTTATATTGAATCGTAGTTGCATAACTTTAGAAATTTCCAGTTTCAATATCAGCAGTTCAAGTTTTAGAATATGTAATAGGATACAAGTTGGGTAACAATGCATAACTATTGTTGCTGTAGATCTTGTCATGTCTACGGTTTATAGGTTTATGGTACACAAGAGTTTACGGCTAAGTTTGTTTGTAATGCAACTTCCCTGTGTTGGTCGATAGCTAACTTTGGTAAATACGAAGATTGTTGATCGGTAATATAGCACATGTACTTTACATTTTCAGGTTGTAACAAATAGTACAGGTGTTTTTGAGAGAGCTACTGTTTGCATAATATTGAAAATCTATACACATAAATAATAAACGGTACCAGGAACTGGCACACACTTTCTCACAAACATATTTAAATTATTAAACAGATTCACTGTGACTTGTAGGGTGGGGTAGGAGAGGTGATTTTTTTATTAAAGTTGGAGATTAACTAATAAATATTATTATTATCAGCTAGAGGTAAAACTATTGGATCGATTTCGAACAA
>JAGFPH010009420.1:0-17910 GCA_018207615.1 Philaenus spumarius | reverse complement strand
TTATTATTATCAGCTAGAGGTAAAACTATTGGATCGATTTCGAACAAATTTGCACCAAACACGTCAATTAGGCCTGTACAGATGCACGAAAAAAGGTTTTGAATTTTTTTTAAAAACAACCCCTTTATGACCAAAAAATTCTCCTAAAATCAGTTATTATTATTATTATTATTAGCTAGACGAGAATTTTTAGAAAGATGCGGTCTTTTGCATACGGTTAAAGGCTACAAATAAGCAAAATTTTATTAAAATCGTTAGACCCGTTTTTTATAAAAAAATAATAACTGATTTTGTTTGTTTTTTTTTGCCAAAAAGGGGGTTGTTTTTTCCAAATTTTTCAAAGCCGTTTTTCGTGCATCTATACAGGCCTAATTGACATGTCTGGTGCAAATAAATTTGTTTGAAATCGATCGAATAGTTTTCTCTCTAGCTTTGTATACATACAGACATACAGACAGACATTTTGTAAAAAACACTTTTTTGGACTCAGGGGGTCCCAAAACGGATATTTCCACAAACATTTCAACATTGTTTTTTTTTGCGATCACTTTACTTTCTCTATACTATAAGGATAGTGAGAAAGTAATAAAATTGAAGTGTCTGTGTGTGATTTCAAATACAAGCTTTTTTCCTAAGGTCACATGGCTATTCACACATTACAAAAACCTAAACACTCATTTATAGATGTTTTGTCAGGCTAATCTCAGCAATGGCTGAACCGATTTTGACGAAACTTTCATTAACATCTAAAGGCCTTTCCAGAAATTTATTTAAGCTACTTTTTATTCTGAAAATATATAAAATTATTTTTTTTTAATGTAAAAATTATGGACAAAATTGGGATTTTGGGGACAAAATGTTGGGGATATTCCGTGTCGGTTTCGATCTATCTCTTACATTTTGTACAGCTCCCAACTACCAACCACCACCCAATTTAGATCCAAGTGCGTCTGTCCTAATCAAACATCATTTCCGTAAAAGTTCATAATACAAAAATGAAAATATTGAACGAATATTTATGAAAACTCGTATATTACAGTTTGTATACAGTAACTTGGCGTCTGTACCCCTGGCTACCTGCTACAGATCCATTCCGTCTCCTCTCACTCGCTTCCTCAAGCATCTGTTCTGGGGACCATGATCGGTGCTCATTTACTACTCCCGACTTGGGTCTTATCATAAGGGCCACTGCGACAGCTCATTATCCTATGGAAATTCGCTAATAATGGTTGAAAAACTTGCTGTCCATAATGTTTATTTATTTAAAAAAATATAAAACAGTTCTTGCAGTTGAATATTCAATTTAATACTGTTAGTATAATACGTGCAGAGTGGAAAAGGTAGCCTAATTTGACAAACTGGCTTGTTTTGCTCATTCCATAAAATCATATTCCAGCTGGGAATATCTTTAATCTCTACTGCTGAAGTCTTGTCACACTCAGTTTTCTAAACCAATTCGTTTTCATAATTCATCTTGTTCCTATCTGAAAATAATGCGATTCATATTGAGAAAAACATATTTAAAAGAAACAATAAAATTTCAGCTGACAACGTTTTGCGCATGCGCAACCAATCGGAACGATAACTGCAGTTTCCACTTGGGCAATCTGCCAACGCTGTAATATGGAATACGTAATTGCAATTTACCGAATTCGTTGGCTTGCCGTCTTATTTTATTGCTTGCACCTTGCGATTGGCACCTTTGTTGGAAATCACAAGAACCTGGACAAACAGAGAGCATTTGAACAAAGTACATATTTTAAGACAATTTAAATGATATTTTGAAGTTATGATTGAAATAAAACAAAAGTATAACAATAGTTTAATAATAACAACATCGTTTGTTTTAATTGTGACATATTTTCAGATATATTTAAAGACATTTAAAAATACATAGTTTTAATGAACCAGCATTAATTGTGTTAGTTATTAGGTAAAAATGTTTTTATTTTAGATTAGAAAATTACTTATTTCGTGTATGTTTACGTAGTACAGAGAACATTATGACGTCATGAACGATTTTTATGTTATGATCTAAAGACTGATGTGAAAGAAAGAATCATAACTTTTGTACATTGGGGATTTTAAATGTAGTCTTTCTCTTATAGTCAAATAAATTAACTTTTGGGTGTTTTTAAAATGTGAAAGTGATAAATCGTTGTTATGTAATCGTTTTTGAGAGATTTTGTTTGAGTCCGATATGTTGAGGGGAGGGGGTTTATTTATGATGTACGTAAAAATTACAGAAATAAATTGTGTTCATACATATTTGACTTTAAGAAATACTACAAACTATTGTAATAGTCCTACAACAACATTCGATATTTTTTATAAATTATTTTCATAATCAACACACTGCTGAACAGCTGTCGTGAGTTTTGTTTTGTTTGTTTAATCGCCTTTATTTGGTCGCAGTCGAGGCTATGAAGCCCCTTCTACTGAACCCATCAACAAAATACATAAATACTTACAACATTTATAACAAAATTATAATAAAGACAAACATAAAGAAAAATGAAAACTAACATAACTCATGCTACACATAAAATACGTAGATCATAAATAAAATATCCGCGAAATACACACATACATACACATGCCTACATTCATACATACACACCCATATACGTGTATACACACAATAGATAGTATACATACTTTACATCCAATACATATCTATAAATACTATGTAAATTTTGAAAGAAATAATTGAGTGTCATCAACAAAGTACAAAGAAAAACTTTAAATTTAAATAACAAAACTAAAAATAACCACAAACTTCAGTGCCTCGATGAATTTAAAAGACCAACAATAAAGATATTATTTTATACAACATGAAAATATTCATATCACATAAAATTAACTTGAATAAATCAAACAGAAAAAATAAATATAGTTTTAAAAAACTAAAAACACGCTTTTAGAGCATATCAAACTAAAAAGTTAAAAATAATTTTTCAAATAAGCTTAAAACAATAATAAACGATAAATACTAGCATTATTGTAAAAAAAGCGTTGGGCGCTCGATGTACGAGAAATATGGACAAAGCGCCCCACGCTTTTTTTACAATAATGCTAGTATTTATCGTTTATTATTGTTTTAAGCTTATTTGAAAAATTATTTTTAACTTTTTAGTTTGATATGCTCTAAAAGCGTGTTTTTTAGTTTTTTAAACTATATTTATTTTCCACTTTTTAGTTCGATGTATTATAAAAGCGTGTTTTTTAGTTTTTTTAAACTATATTTATTTTTTTATTTTTAGTTTGATTAATTATTGAAAAAAAAAATTTAGCCGTGGACGGGATTAGAACCCACGATCGGTGAGTCTGGGGATTGACGTCAGAGACGACCCGCGCCTTAGACCGCTCGGCCAACGAACGAACTTGCGTAAGAGAGATATACTAACAGTAATAAGCCACTGGCTTTTAGTCCAAAGGAGAGTTACTTACAAACAAACATACAAACATACAAGTGAAGGTAATATAAAAAGCGTGTTAATAATGTCTCACCAGAAAATCACACACTCTCTCGTTGCTTGGCCAAAAACTACCCCCAACATTCGATCCAAACTGTGATAGAGCTGAACCCTTCCTTATCCGGGCAACAACTGAATTCCACAATCTGCAACCTGAAACTGCAAAGGATTTATTGAATATGGCTGTACGGTGGAGGGGAATTCGGAGAATGTATATCAGATATAAAATTAAAAAATGTAGAAAAATAACACAGAGAATTAGTTTTAAAAGACTTATATAATACAGTCAACAAAGCAAGATCTCTTCGATAACGAAGCTTGAGCCATTTCAATTGGTTATAAAAAGGAGTAACATGTTGACTAAAACCTATGGGGAAAATAAACCGGATACATGCATTTTGTGCCCGCTGGAGCCTTAATGCTACCTCTGCCTTCAAGTCTATGAAAGCAAACAAAAATTACCCTTAAAAGATACCGCTGACTACCGTTATACATCTCAACAACCCACGGCTGAACCGTTGTCGTGAGTTGAGTGAATGTCCAAAATTAAGTTTACATGTTTTTAGGGTTTCAACCAAATATTTGGGAAATTTGTCTACTTACGAATGCTCTAAATAGCTGCCTCAGTGTTCGAAATATATTAGTAAAATTTGTTTGTACCTTAGCCTACAACCAAGGCCCAGGCGCTGTTTCGTTGCGCTCGCAGCGGATAAACTAGTATTGCGAGTTTGCACCTCACCTTGCAGAATATTTTTTTGGACTGCTTTGCTTCGCTCGCAATGGACAAACTCGCATCAAGGGTTTGCTTCCCGGCCGTCGGTCTAGTGACAGAAGGTGCCCCACGTTTTGGTTGTTTTTGGGTTAACTGGACGATTTATAAAGTCGTGTGAAAAAAGGGGGTTTTCTAATATGAAAAATCAGATTTTTTTACTTCTTGTCAAACTTCCTGTTATTGTATTTTTTTGGCGAACGAATTTGTCCGAACCACTTATAAAACCAATGTGTGAACCAAATTTGGTTCAAATTGGACGTAAATACCGGCGGTAGAGTACGAACACATATACACAGATAGGATATATAACATTTGAAATGACACCCCAAAACGTGTTCTCAGAACTATGATCGGTTCTCATTGACCTTAGGTCTCACCGTAAGAGTCACTTCATTACTTCATATTTTCTATTTAAATTCTCTAAAAACAATTTTTTGATTTTAGTTTATATTTCTGTGTTAAGTTACTGAGTGAGGTTTTTATCAATTGTAATATATTGAAGTATTTAAAAGCCAGAAAACTAATTACATTAAAACTAAATAGTCTAAAATTTTATGTAACACTACTTAAACGTCAGCGGTGCAGCTTTTATTACAAACGTTTACAAAATGGCGTCGCAAAGTGATGGAGCAAGTCTTATGAGAAAAGTTTTGAAATTACTTCCAGTTGAAATGATATTGTAACTAATGCTGTAGACGTACATATGCATTGTAAAGTTAGTCAACGTGTGACACTCATACAGGCAAAGTTGGAGTAGTTTTCATTTCAAGAACACAAAATAGTAATTATTTCCCAATTAAACTTGTTTGCGCACGATTGTGGTGGTAATGTTTTGACAAAGATGGGATTTAAATTATTACACTTTAATTAAAGAATTAAAATTGTTTTTTTAATTAAAACTTTAAGAGTTATTTTACTCGAATTACATTTAGTAGGGAACGGCGGAAACAAGATTTGCTTAGAGCTGTAAAATATATTAAATAAACGGTACCAGGAACTGGCACATACTTTCACACAAACATATTTAAATTATTAAACAGATTCACTGTGACTTCATAATTATTGTAGGTGGGGTAAGAGAGGTGATTTATTAAGGTATTAGATTACCTAATAAATATTATTATTATTATCTAGAGAGAAAACTATTCGATCGATTTCGAACAAATTTGCTCCAAACACGTCAACTAGGCCTGTATAGATGCACGAAAAAAGGTTTTGAAAAATTTGAAAAACATTACCCTTTATGGCCAAAAAACCCCCCAAAATCAGTTATTATTATTAGCTAAACGAGAATTTTTAGAAAGATGCGTTTTTTTTGCATATGGCAGGGTACATTAAAGGCTACAAATAAGCCAAATTTTATCAAAACCGTTTTAGCCGTTTTTGTATAAAAAAATAATAACTAATTTTTTTGGGGGCTTTTTCGCAAAAAAAAATACAGGCCTACTTGACATGTCTAGTGCAAATTTGTTTGAAATCGATCGAATAGTTTTCGCTCTAGCTTTGTATAGCCTACAAACAGACATACATACATACAGACATACAGACAGACATTTTGTAAAAAACACTTTTTTGGACTCAGGGGGTCCCAAAACGGATATTGCCACAAAAATCTCAACATCGATTTTTTGCGATCACTATACTTTCTATATACTATAGTATAGTGAGAAAGTAAAATGATGGTTTTTAGAATTGTTTATTCGTTATTTTTTTGCGTTCCGTTTTTAAAACTGAAAAATTAACTCTTGTATGATCACTTGTGTCACTGCTTATCTTAATAAATGTCTCAGTCGATTTCATCGGATTAAATGGAACGATCACTATGCCATAGTGTTATAAAACATGCTACGCCACAAATATTCCAATTGTAAAAACTCTAAATGTTTTACCACGAGTTTCAGTTGGCGAAAATTGTGTCCCACAAAAATTAATATTTTATTATGTTCTCGAGTATATTATCGTTTTAAGTACATCAAAAATCACACAATTAGCAAAGTATGACTGAAAAAAATTTATAAAATCGCTTCCCTATATTCGGAAGACGCAGCTAATTCCCCTCCCTCAAAAAAGATAAAAAGTACATCTATGGGAGTCCACAGTTTCAAGATATGACAAGTAGAAAAATATAAATTGTACAGCACATTAACATTCAGGAGTGTGGTAGACCAGTCACAACTATGACTAACAAAAATTATTGTAGGCCTACATGATCTCTTACCCCTCACTCTCTCTCTCACGCTCTCTCTCACTCTCTCTCTCACTCTCACTCTTTTACCCTGCATTTGGGTACACTTCAAAGAAATAAATAATATGGAATGTAAAAAAAGTCTTTGAAAAATGTAAGTTGTTAGAAAAGGGTACAGTTACATACAATACCATGAAATTACATTACATTAAAAAATGTATATTTAGCAAAATAAAAAATGTCACATAACATAATAAATTTATACATATTAAATCCGGCACTTCTTTGAAGGGGCACCTCAATTTTACATTCCAGTACCAGGAGACCGAGCTGAAGCTCGATTATAAGCAGGGCTATGATTTCAATAATAAATATTGGATTATTGAGTTTTGAGGTTAGGCCTATAACATTAAACAACTAAATAAAGGGTATATACAACATTAGGCTTACCTGTAATAAAAATACAGTTTAAAGGATTAACCATAATCTCAACGCTATGCCTCAGAAATAAGTCAGGCCTAAATTAAAGTTTAATATTTCAATATCGATTTAGGCCTAGGGCCTAGTTCGCTCACGTCAATAACTATTATTGCAAATTTCCGTGAACATCGTTTAGGTTAGGCCTATAACATTAAACAACTAAATAAAGGGTATGTTTATTTAGCAGAAGTATTCGTTGCCATGGTAACTATAAATAGATACAACATTAGGCTTACCTCTAATAAAATATACAGTTTAAAAGAAAGCAGATGATTATTGTAATGGCATTGAAAACATTTGCATCAGCTGTGCTTTGTATTGTTTAAAATGGACAAATTTCACTTTTTAATTTAATAAAAAGACGTAGAAAACGAATTTTCCCAGACTGGTGACCATTTCCAATCGATTTCTCGTGGCCAAAAGCCCCATATAAAATCAAGAAATGAAAAATCCTTAGACGGAGATTCCAGATCCATTTAGCAGACAAACAATTATCTCTCGCTTTAGAAGATAAGATAATATTATTTATTTGTTGGAAGTGTAGCCAAAATTCAAACAGCTGTATCTCAGAAGCTATTCATGTTAGAAATCCCATTTCGGTCACAAATTTAAGTTATATTTCTCTTCTTAAAACTTAGTCCTTATCGGTTTTGCTGAAAACCCCTTGTTTCACGGTGAAAAAACACAAAAGCTATCTAAAAACTAAAAGTTTTTGAAAATTTACTTGAAATTTGAATGGCTGCAACTTGAAAAGTATTATCCGCAGGAAGATGATTTTCATTTTAAATAGTAGTAAATTTACTGTTCTTTAAAATAGGATTGAATGACTTTTTTTGTCAAACCAATCCTTCATACTAAATATTAAAAAAAACTAGAACAAGGTATAAAATGTGGGGTTTTTCGTCGCCGGTGGCCCGCGCTGAGCACTTATATGTATTAGTGCTAAGTATAAAACATCTCTACGGTAGCATTAACTGTTCAACATGCTTTCTTAAATTTATTGAAGCACTTTTAATAACCTAAATGTCTATATTTGACCTATTTAGTGATTTTCTTAGTACAAAACTATTGGTTTTGCTTATTTGAATCACCATTTTTGTTCATTTACCAATAAAAATGCTCTTTACTCACAAACCAACAACTATACGACTATAAACGTAATAATCTTTTTTAAAACTCATATTTTATGGAGTATATTGTCGCTTTTTGCAATGTTTTATCTTGAATGGTTCTCAAGTTATAAGCGTTTTAATAAACGGTGCCCCTACCTTATTACCCCCTCCCCCTGGCGATGTCGACCACGTTGGGGGGCGACGACATGATCACTATAGTGCCTATAACAATAATCAGAAATAAAATTACGTCAGGCTTTCCATGCATACTCAACCCCCTTCCGGTCTAATAGTGGTAGCCTATAGTGAGAAAGTAAAATTATTGCGTATGTATTGTCTTGTTTGTCATAAATGAAATATACTTTTAAAACTAATAAACGGTGTCAGTTAACTGACACAAACTTTCTCCCAACTTACTGTAGTCAAAATAATATAGTTTTCAACCATTTTATTTATTACTTTTTAGAACAATACAAAAAAATAATATTCTACCTACGTCAATCGTATAAAAAAATTATTGTCCAAGGCGGGATTCGATCGCGCGACCTTTGAATTACTGGCCGTGATCGCTACCATGGTGCTACCCCGTGCGGCCGCTGCCGCGATGCTAGATTGACAACACAAACTTGTTTATTTTTAAACATTTCCCCATAATTATAAAACGCCGAAGTTTTGATAAAAGCGGGTGGTGTCATTTTGTTTGGCATCTTAAGCACTATAAATACTGAAAATTTGATCAAAATCGTTAGAGCCGTTTTTGAGAAATTTGCATTTTTGTCGTTTTTTATGGGTTTTTAGGGGTAAACTACCCTTAAAAATGAAAAATTCAAAAAAATGAAAAAAATGCCTGGAGATATTAGAGTTTAGTACCTACATACCAAATTTCATGAAAATCGGACCAATAGTGTCCTCTCTGGTCGTGTATACATACTGACAGACTGACAGACAGACACCACTCTCAAAAAAACTTTTTTGGGTTCAGGGAGCACCAAAACAAAAAATTCCAGTAAAAATATTTTTGGGTTCAGGGAGCACCAACACAGATAATTTCACTAAACCATTTTTTGGGGTTCTGGGAGCACCAAAACAGATAATTCAACTGAAAATTCAAATTCGAACATTTTTACGAAAACAATACTTTTTCCATATACTACGTATAGGTTGGAGAAAGTAAAAAACAATCTTTATACCTGTATGTATATGTATAAGCTTCAAGTGGTAGAAAATTTGAAAATTTAAATACAGGGTGTCTTGCAACCATATGAACAAACTTTATCACGTTATTCAGCATGTCAAAAGAAACAAAAAATTTAATATAACACGTGTCCTATCTCATTCCGTTTTTGGTCTGTCTGTCTGTATGTGTTTTTTACAAAATACTTAATATTTTTAGAAGTATAAAAGATATTGAGCTCAAACTTTGTACACCTAATTTTTACGTAACCTTTAATCACTGTACGAAGAATTAGAACAATATTTTTAATATTTTCAAAATGGCTGCCGTTTATAATTTTTAATGTCAAATATCTCAAAAACCGCTACCTTTACAAAAAAATTACAAGAGACAAAAAAGTTTACTGTTTAAATGACAAACTCGATGGTTGTTTTATTTTGTCTGTAGCTCAAAGGACAACAGAGATATTGACCAAAAAAGGGGAAATGTATTTCTTGGTAGTTGTCAACGATACCCAGAAAATTACTCTAGAAACAAAATATTTTAAAGTTATTTTGATCTAAACATTATGTAAATAACTTATTATTGTAGGTCAAAATAACTTTTAAAATATTTTGTTTCTGGATTAATTCTGGGAATTGTTGACAACTACCAAGAAATACATTTTTCCTTTTTTTTTTTTGTTAATATCTCTGTTGTCCTTTGAGCTACAGATAAAATAAAAAAAAACAATTTTGTCATTAAAAAAGTAATTTTTTTTTGTTTCTTGTATTTTTTTTTTGTAAAGTTAGCGGTTTTTGAGATATTTGACATAAAAAATTCTAAACGGTCGCCATTTTTAAAATATTAAAAATAATGTTCTAATTTTCCGTACAGTGATAAAAGGTTACGCAACAAATATGTGTACAAAGTTTGAGCTCAATATATTTTCTACTTCTAAAAATATTAAGTATTTTGTAAAACACACATACAGATAGACAGACCGAAAACGGAATGAGATAGGACATGTGTTATATTACATTTTTTGTTTCTTTTGACATGCTGAATAACGTGATAAAGTTTGTTCATATGGTTGCAAGACACTCTGTATACAGTAGTATAATTCTGAGCTTTTTTTGTGTGTAATAAACGGTTTTAGAGTATTGTAATATTACTCATGTTCCTCGTGCCTGTCCGTCTAACTTCGGGTTGTCACGATTCCCAACTCAGGCGTAACAACCGAACGGTAGATTCCAATAAAAGAAGACGCCAAGAATTCACTAAATTGCAATTACATATTCCGCATCTACAGCGTTGGCGCACCGGCCAAGTGGAAATCTGCAGAGTCGATAGTTGAGATAGGTTGTGCATGAACAATATGTTGTCAGACAAAATGTTACCCTTTCAGTCAAAGGGTTTTACCTCTGTTAAATATTATTTATATTTGAAGATTAGTGAATGATGAATTTAAGATACGTAATAGAGAAAACTCTATGTTACTGTACGGTAGTAGATAATATAGGGCGTATAAAAAGTATAGAAACGGGTCTATAATTTTCAGCTTCTATTTGATTTAGAAAGACGACCGACCCCTCATTTTAAATGTGTCTGGTAAGGTATCTTCCACACTAGCATAGCATATTAGACATACCTTTAGACGGAACGACCGTCTTCTATATACATAAAAGCCAAATCCACAGACTCACTGATCACGATTTCTCAAAAACTACTGAACGGATTGGAACGAAATTTGGTATGTAGCTTCTTCTAGGGCCATAGGTGCTCTCTAAGAAAGGTTTTCAAAAATTCCAAATTTTAGGGGAGGTTTGGGGTGGGGGGTCAAAGTTACTAAAAAAAACCCCAACGGATTGGAATGAAATTCAGTATGTAGCTTCCTCTAGGGCCCTAGGTGCTCGCTAAGAAACGTTTTCAAAAAGTTCGAAATTTTAGGGGGTTTTGGGGGTCAAAGTTACTAAATCACGATTTCTCCAAAACCATTGAACGGATTGGAACGATATTTGGTATGTAGCTCCCTCTAGGGGCATAAGTGCTTTCTAAGAAAGGGTTTTAAAAAACATTAATTTCAGGGGAGGTTTGGGGGGTCAAAGTTAGTGAAAAAACCACAGAACGGATTAGAATGAAATGTAGTAGGCTATGCAGCTTCCTCTAGGACCCAAGGTGCTCGCTAAGGAAAGGTTTAAAAAAAATCGAAATTTTAGGGGAGGTTTGGGGGTCAAAGTTACTAAACATCCCCATAAGAAGTACTTAGTGTAATATATTTTTTCTTAATATACATTTAACTTTGATTTGTCTATCCGTGCAAAGCCGGATCGGCCCAGCTAGTATGATATATATTTACCTTTTCCTTGAGTAACCATATCACCTCTAAATTTTACAACAAAACATTTCACCCTCTTTATGTTTTCCTGTCCCAGCATGCTATACTATGACGCCACAATTCGTGTCTACCTTACATACATCCGCGTTATATCTTCCTTGCGTGTTCCATGTACTTAGTATCTTTGTTGTTGTTCTTCTCTTGTTTTGAACTCGGTTGTTCAACCTTCTCGCAAGTTGTAATTTCTACCTCAACGACATAAATTTTTCTAATTAACAAAAATTCACTGTTATAGTTTTAGCTGAGCTCATGTAATTGTGCAAATTAAAAAACTTTTAGTTTTTATATTCTTTGTAGTTGATTAAAATTTAATCAAAATCAGACAAGTTCTTTCGGAAACTTTTTAAACTAATAAGGGTAGTTATTATTAATCGTCTTAGTTTTCCAAGTTTACTTTAAGGTTACAGTAAGTTCTTATGCTACTTTCTGCACTATATAAATTACAGGTTTATATGTCTTTCTCTCCCGGGCTGAATATTTCCACGTGATTGTCGGCTGATTGTTTTAAAACGCCTTTCAGTATATTATTAGCGAATTTCCACAGGAAAAATGAGCAATTGCAGTGGCCCTTATGGTAGGACCCAAGGTCGGGAGTAGTAAATGAGCACCGATCATGGTCCCCAGAACACGTTTTGGGGTATGACTAAAAATCATATATATAATCTAGCTGCCGAATTTTAAGTCCGATTTGGTCCAAATTTGGTACACAAGTTGGTTGTCTACGTCGCTCGGACTAGTTCGTTAGCCAAAAAAATCCAACAGTCGGAAGCACGTTTTTGACCGGAAGTAACTATTTTTTAGGTTTTTCCTACGAGAATGAATTTGTTTTTGAGTTGTTTTTACAAATACAAATGTAGGATTTTATTCTGCACATTTTGATTTTTGACGCCACCTTATGTCTCGCTTGGTTCCCCCAAAATCGACCAAAACGTAAAATATCATAGAAGTACACGGTTCAAAGCCATGTGATGGATTTTACCGCGGGGTTGGCGTGCGAAGCACGCAATGCTTTGTACATTGAAGATACTCCCAAAACGGGGGTTGGCGTGCGAAGCACGCAATGCATTGTGTATTGAAGATACTCCCAACAAGTTTTTGACCTATTTCCCAAATTGTTGGTTGAAACCCTAAAACATAGGCCTATAAACTAAATCTTGGAAATTTGCTCAACTCACGTCAGCGGTTCTGCAGCGTGGTCGAATTATTTAAGTCCTGCAACATTCTTACACAGTCCCCCCCCCCTAATACTGCAACCGTACTACGACGTCAACACGCCAACGTCGGTGATATTAAAATTCAGCTTTGAGATCAACTACTCTCTTCCAGCGCAATTCGCTCTTTAATCAGAAGATATTCCCACCCTTATTACATTTCTCATTACATCCAGCCCTGAAGCGTCCACCAAGATTAGCCTTGAGACTTCAGGAACCTGTGTTATTACTGAAAAGCCGACTGTTCACATTTTTCAAAATTATTTTATCTGTTATTCATACAGCTTCCGTCACATTCTAAAGTTACAAATTTTAGATAAATAAATTTTGTGAATATCACTACTTTTGTTGTTTAATTAACTTTTTTAAAGTACCAAAGAAACTTACAAAAACGGTTAACCAGTCTTTCATTAAAGTTCGATTAAAAAGTTCTTATTAATTTGTACATTTAGGCATACTTGCAATTTAGGTTGTCTACAGTACACCTAAACTCCCAAGCATGTTTCAAAACATTACTCTATTTATTTGAAAATCTAAGAATAAAATGTCAAAAGATTTTAAATACATAGTAAGGAAGGAGAAAATAAGATTGTATAATTCACAGTTCGTAATGCGCTATTGAAGCACACCAACATACTCCAGCTTTGAAACACCGCTCTCCTATAGAATATAATAAACGGTACCAGGAACTGACACATACTTTCCACAAACGTATTTAAATGATTAAACAGATTCACAGTGACTTCATAATTGTAGGTGGGGTAGGAGAGGTGATTTATTAAAGTAGGAGATTATCTAATATTTTTATACAATTTTAGTTTCTGGAATGACTTATATTTTCAGACCTTGATCACCTCTTTTGAGATCTTTTGCATTTATTAAGGGGAAGGTATATTTTATTATATAAACGAAATGAGGTTCACCGTTGCTTCAAGAAAACTTCTATGCAATGCATTGTATATTGAATATAATCCTAATATGGGGAATGGCGTGCGAAGCACGCAATGCATTTTTTATTGAAGATAATCCTAATATGCGGAATATCGTGCGAAGCGCGCAATGCTTTGTGTATTGAAGATACTCCTAAAATTCGGAATGGCGTGCGAAGCACGCAATGCTTTGTGTATTGAAAATACTCCCAATATGCGGAATGGGGTGCGAAGCACGCAATGCTTTGTGTATTGAAAATACTCGCAATATGCGGAATGGCGTGCGCAGCACACAATGCTTTGTGTATTGAAGATACTCCCAATATGCGGAATGGCGTGCGAAGCACGCAATGCTTTGTGCATTGAAAATACTCGCAATATGCGGAATGGCGTGCGCAGCACACAATGCTTTGTGTATTGAAGATACTCGCAATATGCGGAATGGCGTGCGAAGCACGCAATGCTTTGTGTATTGAAGATACTCCTAATATGCGGAATGGCGTGCGAAGCACGCAATGCTTTGTGTCTTGAATATACTCCCAATATAAGGAATGGCGTGCGAACCATTTTGCAGCTATTCAGCACCGTCGTGAATAGACCTCGTTTCCAAATAGTTGGTTGAAACCCTAAAAACTATTTTATAATGTATTTGAACGACAATTAAAAAGAAGGGAACATTAGTAGATCGAAAAGTGAATATAGTGTATTTTTATAAAAGGCGTATTGTTCAATTACATTGCTATTTGATTTGGAAAAGAAAACTCCTGACCTACACTCATAATATGTGATTTCGTAATCTAATAGACATAGCAAAAGTGCTGAGATGTGTTTTTTTTTTTTTATGAATGTTGATTGCAGTTACAGACCAAGAAGTCACATTTTACGCAATAAATGTAATACTTATGTACTTAAACCAAATTTTACTGTGTTTATTAAGTTATTCGCATACTTAGCAACAAATAAAAAAAAATGTTTCCAGTTTAGTACTTAAAACTGTTAAAATAATAAGAAATTTTCCCGGTCATTAAGAGTACATTTAATTCAAATAGAAAATATTGAAGTGTATTTTAACTTTATTAACTTGATAATGTGTGTGTGCGTGGGTGTTTAAAAACAGATTTTATATGTGGGGGTGTGTGAGTGTGTGTATAGGGAGGGGGTATTAGCGAGTGTATTTCGTTCATAAATAGATTAGATGGTTTTTGAGTAAATATAATTTAGTAAATAGTTCCGTCAAGTACCCATTCTTGGGACAGTAGCCTAACTTGGGACAATTTGGGACTTTTCACTTGTTGTGGTTGCTAACCTGATATTTTTTATTGTTGCTATAAAAGTGTTATGCATTTTATTGATAGATGGATAGTTAATACTTAAAATGTAGTGAAAATTAAAATTCTAAGATAGTTTATTTGGCAAAATTATATATACTTTGATAGTTATACAAAAAAAGGTAATTTATTTTGACCGAATTAGTGGGCAGGGCTAGTAAGTGATAGAGAATGCTAATACATTTGTCTTTGGCCTATTATGTTTGGTAAGAAGAACTGTCACTTTTTTAATGTTTACAAAACAAATATTTTCTTTATATAAAAATGTACACAAAAATGTACATAGGCACGTAATTTGGGACACAGCCAAATGCAGCCCAATGTCTCCATCAAAGAAAATGTTTTCGTTGTGGTTTTGTTTACCTACGATGAAGGGAAAAAGAACGAAGCCAAAAAAGACTTAACAGGTAAAATTTAAAAAAGGCTAATGCCGCCTTTGAAATTAACCGCATGTGAAATTATAAAGAATCGCAAGAGGTTTTTGTTTTTCCAAATGTTGAAGCTGTGGAATAGGACTTCGTCGAATCAAACGAGTTGTAAATTGAGAGGACAATACATTTTTTGCTTAAAAAGTGCCATTTTGTAGTATATTGTCAAAAATAGCTGTTTAAAATCTTAACTGTCGATTTAGGCTGTTTGATAAATTGGTTACGGAGTTTTTTTTTTGTAATAAAGATTTTTTTTAATGAAAATGTGCAAACATTTATTCCTTTATAGGTTTGTGTGTTGAGAATAGTAACGAAAAAAGATTGTCAGTTTCTCAAGTATTAGGAAAGGTATCTCCTAACTTCGGACACCAACAGTTTATTTTTAAAATTTACTTTGTGAAAAATATATTGAAAATGTTATTACTAATTCAAAAAGTACTAAGGTAGAACATAGGTTTCATATATTTTCTTTTACACCACCTATTTTTTAAAATATGTTTATTGGAGTATAAAACTGAAAACTTCCTAAAGCTATGGTCACTTATACGTATTGTTTTAAATATCCTGTTTAAAGTAAGTAATTATAACTGGAAGCGAGTTTTTTGTTTTAATTTGTAACCTTATGTAAATGTATTGTTTATTTTGCAGGGTTCAGTCGGCTGTGTTTTGTCAACTTTTAGCCAATGTAAATTAGATAAAATAAAACCTGAACACAAAATCTCACAATAAATACGTTTACTAATCTCAAACGCGTTTCAACGACAATGTCGCCATCCTCAGTGATGCACGGGCTACAGTAACTAAACTATAACTGATCTAACAATGTGACAACGCACCGTATAAATACCTAACCAGAAGGGGCGTACCCTACAGGAGGCGTGTCATAACCTATGCTAAGGCGTTGACCACCGCCTACCGTTTATCAAATATCTTAACAATATAACTTAAATAAGATAGCTAAACTAATATTAATATTTAACAAAACATAGAATTATTACATTAATAAAGAATTCTGTAAAGGACCTAATTCATTATTCACAATTATGTTACGGTATTTGTTAATATAAAAAGTTTCCCAAGCGTCCAATGTGTTGGGTTTAGTTACATGTGCCTTAGCATAGGTTATGTCACGCCCCCAGTAGGGTACCCCCCTTCTGGTTAGGTATTTATACGGTGCGTTGTCACATTGTTAGATCAGTTATAGTTTAGTTACTGTAGCCCGTGCATCACTGAGGATGGCGACATTGTCGTTGAAACGCGTTTGAGGTTAGTAAACGTATTTATTGTGAGATTTTGTGTTCAGGTTTTATTTTATCTAAGTTACTTTCTCACAAGTCAAGCTCATTAGTTATTTATTAATGTAAATTAATTTTAAAATATTATTTGTGTACGTGTATTTTATGTTTAATATGTAGATTTTAGTATTAATTAGTTTTTACGTTTACACAAAGCCCCTAACAGGTTTATAACTTCGGGGTAAAATTTATTTGTTTCTAGTTTTAGGTTTTCTCTCTCTATATGCTTTGTATTACATATTTGAAGAGAAAAGAAACAAATATTGGACAATATAACATTGTTTGTGTTAATTCGCATTATTTCAGTTCTTCCAATCTTCAAACAGTGTTCCCTCAATCGTTCAACAAGTTTTAAATATGTCCAAGTGATATAGTTACTTTTACTGAAAGAGTCAGGTGGAGTAAACATTTAGTGAATTACATTGCATAAGAAAACAATTTCAAAGAGAGAAGACTGGAAAAGGAATTTCATTAGACTTGCAGAGGGATATAAAAGTAAAGGCGTGCAAAGAGGTTTCATCTTCGAGATAAAAAGAAGAAATACTTGATAATGCGTGTTGAGAGATTGTGTAGTTTAGACAATGTGATAGTTAACTTTTAATGTAATTTATGGTTTTAAATCTGTAAAGATTTTTACAAAGTTTATAGCTTCAAGTATTGCGTCACACAAATCTCCCCAAAAAGAGATTAAAGAATTTTTTTTAAAGATTAAAACAAGGATGGACTTTATGAGTTAACGCAATCGGTGAAACAAACAGAAGTTCGAGCCTTACTCGCGCACCTAGGATTCCGTATCGTCGAAACATGGACCTTCTCAAAAGAAAGCTTTTGTTTAAAACTAATCTTTTTTATGTAAATAAAGTTCTCGGTTTGATACTGTTTCTGAAATCATCGAGTCAATTGTAATCTTCAGTTCTATCTCTACTAGATGCGAAGAATGTGGGTTTTGCCTCAATAAAAGATCGGTCTCCATAAGACTACAAAGGGCTTTGTAACTTTCCTACCCGGTTCTGGAAGGCATGAAAACATCCAGGAACAGTTGCAAATTATCATGTAAAATTAAATCTTATTTAGGGCTTCTACGATGCAAGATTTGCATTCAACTCTACAGTTCACCATCCTCTTGTCACTTGGTTCCATTCA